>BRDA01010610.1:5206-34008 GCA_036984385.1 Crenuchus spilurus
AACATAAGGAATCATGTAGTAAACTTAAAAGTGTTAAACAAACCAAAATATGTTTTAGATTTTAGATTCTTCAAAGCAGACACACAACTGATGTCTCAAACACATTAAGGGGCAATAAATGCAAGTCATTAACTCTTGACAAGACACAGCTGTTAACTGAAAGCCATTCCAGGTGACTACCTCATAAAGCTGACTGAGAAAATGCCAAGAAAACTGCATCTAAGCAAGAGGTGCCTACTGTGAAGAATGTAAAATATAAAACATATTTTGGTTTGTTTAACACTTTTTTGTTTACTAAATAATTACAGATGTATTTCTTCATAGTTTGGATGACTTTAGTATTAAAGTACAATGCAGAACATTTTTGAATAATGAAAAAAAAAAACACTGAATATCCAGAAGCTGTATCCAAACTTTTGACTGGTACTGTTGGTTGAGTAAGTGTAAAATATTTCACAGTGGTGAGAAGTTAAAAGTTCATTGTAAAACTTAACCTGAGACTATGTCATGTTTTGTTCTGTAGTTTGGTTAAAGGAGTGGTTCACTCAAAAATGCAAAGAAAAATTAATTTAAAAAATAGTATTAACCACATTATATGACATGAGCAGGTCACTAACAAATAAAGTCTTAGAGAGAGGTATAAATGGTGGATTGGTACTTAGTCCTGTCTTCATTAGAGAAACACACAGGGGACATGCCATTCTGTATAATAGAAACAGTTCAATGGGCCTGGAAGCATCAGGACATCCTTCATCATAATCCCAGGTAACAACAGAAGGTGAACACACAGGCAACCCACCATGCGTGCATACTCAGCTATGTGTCATCTTTCTTACCCTACATGCTCTAGCATGCATTTGTATAACACAAAAGCATTTAAGGAACACTGGAGGAACAATCTTATATGAATTCTGCTACCAGATTAAAAAAAACACTATGACCAGAGGATCGCATCCAGTCACGCTGTTTGCCATCAACAGCAGGACCCAACAGAGTAAAAATTGGCCATGCTCTCTCTGGGCAGGTAGATGCTGCTCTCACTCTCCCTATCACTCATGCATTGCAATATCCACTGGCTCAGGCGTCTACTGATTGGTCAATTCAGATCTGGGAACCCTGCGCTTTCCGCCGAGCGTGTTGGTTACCAGTGATGGTGTATCAAGCAGTAGTTTGAAAAGAGGCGGTGGCTGCATCACAAGCAGCAGAGGAGGTGTCTGTTTTCACACTCCTAGAGTCAGGGACAGTGCGAAGTGATGGGCAAAGCCCCCTAGTGGATGGGATGGGTTAATTGGCTTGGCAAAAAATTATATTAAAAAAAACTTTGCCATTATCTGGTGAAAAATGTTACAATAAATAGTTGTTCTGCTTATATTATGCTTATTAAAGTACATGCCACCGGCCTTTTAGAAGCTGCTCAAGACATTCAAGGTATCGTTTTCCAGCTTTTTGGTAGCACATGCATCACATTCTGTGATAATATCTGAACATTTCAATGCTGATATACACGAGTTAGGTTATCATTTCTGTTTTATCTACCAGTTTCATGTGCCCACATAATGAATGTTTTGGATGTTGTACATTATCATAAAATTGTAACAGCAAAGCCTTTAAGCAGTTCTACCCTAATCTAAACTGATCTAATCTATGAAAATGTAAAACCTTTTGCTTTGTTTTGCTTTTCCAGATGTTCATGTTACCTGCATCTTCCAGATGTTCATGTTACCTGCATCTACAACTGTATCTTGCCTTGTTCCTTCTCTCCCACTGATGATGAAGTCGCCATTCATTGGTACCAACAGGGGGAGCTGATATACAGCTTCCAGGAGGATAAAGATGAACCTGAGGACAGTAGTCTATCATTGTTCACTGATGAAGTGTCCAGCGGCAACGCTTCCCTGGTTCTGAAGGACAGTAAGGTCAAGAGCAGGGGACGGTACAGATGTACGGTCAATACCACCAAGTCTGTTGAGGAATCCATTGTCATAGTCAAGGTTGAAGGTTAGTCTTACTTTTAAATATACTGCCAGGCTGCTTTCTGCCAGCAAATAATTACTCCTGAGACATATTAATGTCAGGTGTGAACAAGGCCTACTGCTAACAAAACAGCAGTTACCACATAAATACAGTGTGCTATGCAGTAAAGATGAGGGAAGAGAACCAGGATATGGATACTTTTACATCTTCTTGCAATTCACAGTAAAGATATTATAATATTCTATAGCCAGTCATCTGATATTTATATCATTCAGCTCCAGTGCAAAACTAAAGAAGCAAACATTCTTGACTCCATTTGAGATGAGAGGATAAATATGTACACTTCAGTGATTTGTCTGCTGAAGGAAGAACTGAGACATTACTGGGTTTTTTATGTCTGACAGAACCACAGTCTCATTTCTGCCTTCTCAGAAGCTATAAATGGAAAACTGGAATATGCTTAACGAGGTGTCTGAAAAGTGCTTCAGTATCTTTGTACTCTTCTAAAAAGCATTTGCTTGATGTTTATTTCAGCACCAATCAGCAGGATCTCAATAGAAGCCAGCCCCACTGGACATGTGCAGTGTTCATCACATGGTGTGTATCCAGCTCCTGTGTTGACATGGACTACAGAGCCACGCGTCGCTCCTGGTAACCCGGCTGTCACACGAATGAGTGCAGATTCAAATGGCCTGTACAGTGTAGAGAGCACAATGAAGAAGCTGGAGATGACTCCTACCACCTACATCTGCACCGTCTCACCCAAATACAGCTCACACGTATGGAAGGCCTCACTCCTTCAGAGAGGTATGCGCTGCTGACTTACACACTTCAAACAAGCATCCAAGTGATCTCTTTCATAGCAATAGCAAAGTAGGTCAGTGCTCACTCTTGGAGAAATGTAAAAGGATATTTCAAATATCAATATGCGCTTACTTAGGCGGCACGGTGGCTTAGTGGTTAGCACGTTCGCCTCTCAGCACTGAGGTCTTGGGTTCGAGTCTGTATCTGAGCGGAGTTTCCATGTTCTCCCCGTGTCTGCGTGGGTTTCCTCCTGGGACTCCGGTTTCCTCCCACAGTCCAAAAACATGGAGATCAGGTGAATTGGCTACTCTAAAATTACCCTGGTGTGTATGAATGTATGTATGCTCAAATGTGGTTGGCACTCTGTCCTGGGTGATCCCCCTAGTGCTCGATGCAGTCCTCCAGGTGGACGGTCCCTTCGGGTTGAGAGTACGCTGTGTGCGATTGGCTGCCGCTTCTCACCGGTGTGTGTAAATGGAGTGTGTTGATTGTAAAGCGTCCTTGGGTGTCTAGAAAGGCGCTATATAAGTATGATGTGTATGTACTTACAGTGGTTGGGCATAAAATTAAGGAAAAACATTAAGCCATTCATACATGTCTTCCAGGTGGTTGTAACCCGTAGCGCTATCAAATCACTGCTAAATTAACTGGAGGTATTTAGCGTGATGTTTCAAATACAAATCTGCATGTATTCTCTTTAATAATGGCAAAAGGGGTCTTTAGGGGATCACTGAAATACACTGTTTCAGTTTTATGTAATACAAACCGGATTCCAAAAAAGTTGGGACACTATCCAAATTGTGAATAAAAACTGAATGCAATGATGTGGAGATGTCAAATGTCAATATTTTATTCGTAACAGAACATAGATGACAGATCAAAAGTTTAATCTGAGTAAATGTAACATTTTAAAGGAGAAATATGTTGATTAAAAATTTCACAGTGTCAACAAATCCCAAAAAAGTTGGGACAAGTAGCAATAAGTGGCTGGAAAAAGGAAATTGAGCATATAACGAACAGCTGGAAGACCAATTAACACTAATTAGGTCAATTGATATCATGATTGGGTATTAAAAGAGCTTCTCAGAGTGTCAGTGTCTCTCTGAAGCCAAGATGGTAAGAGGATCACCAATTCCACCATTGTTGCACAGAAAGATAGTGCAGCAATACCAGAATGGTGTTACCCAGCGTAAAATAGCAAAGACTTTTAAGTTATCATCATCAACCGTGCATAACATCATCAAAAGATTCAGAGAATCTGGAACAATCGCTGTGCGTAAGGGTCAAGGCCGTAAAACTCTACTGGATGCTCGTGATCTCCGGGCCCTTAAACGTCACTGCACCTCAAACAGGAATGCCACTGTCAAGGAAATGACAGAATGGGCTCAGAAATACTTCTAGAAAGCATTGTCAGTGAACACAATCCACCGTGCCATCCGCCGTTGCCAGCTGAAACTCTACAGTGCAAAAAGGAAGCCATTTCTAAGCAAGCTCCACAAGCTCAGACGTTTGCACCGGGCGAGGGGTCTTTTAAAATGGAGTGTGGCAAAGTGGAAGACTGTTCTGAGGTCAGATGAGTCACGATTTGAAGTTCTTTATGGAAGACTGGGACGCCATGTTATCCGGACCAGAGAGGACAAAGATAACCCAAGTTGTTATCAACGCTACGTTCAGAAGCCTGCATCACTGATGGTATGCGGTTGCATGAGTGCTTGTGGCACGGGCAGCTTGCATGTCTGGAAAGGCACCATTAATTCAGAGAACTATGTTCAGGTTCTAGAACAACATATGCTCCCATCTAGACGTCATCTCTTTCAGGGAAGACCCTGCATTTTTCAACAAGATAATGCCAGACCACATTCTGCAGCAATCACAACATCATGGGTACGTAGGAGAAGGATCCGGGTACTGAAATGGCCAGCCTGCAGTCCAGATCTTTCACCTATAGAGAACAGAGCGACAAAGAAGGCCCAAGACGATTGAACAGTTAGAGGCCTGTATTAGACATGAATGGGAGAGCATTCCAATTTTTAAACTTGAGAAACTGGTCTCCTCTGTTGAGTGTTGTAAGAAGAAGGGGGGATGCCACACAGTGGTAAAAATGGCCTTGTCCCAACTTTTTTGGGATTTGTTGACACCATGAAATTTTGAAACAACATATTTTTCCATTAAAATGATACATTCTCTCAGTTTAAACTTTTGATCTGTGATTTGTGTTCTATTCTGAATAAAATATTAGATGTTGGCACCTCCACATCATTGCATTCAGTTTTTATTCACAATTTGTTTAGTGTCCCAACTTTTTTGGAATCCGGTTTGTATAAATAAGTTTTGAATCACATAGTTATCAATCTGAAGAACCCTTTCATAATGTAAAGAACCTTAAAACCATTGCTTTTACAAAAGAACCATCTTTTTTCACATTGTCCCCTTCTCTGGCATTGTTTCTTGAACTGATGCACTAGGGGTATTCCTAAATGACTTGTACTCTAGCACACAGAACTAAGAGGGGCATAACTATACCTCTCTGCTTGTCAATCAGTCATAGGGACACAGCTGTGCATAAATTGTGAAGTGGGCATTATTACGCCATGGATGAGAAATGAACAATTAACACTAAATAAATTATGTTTACTTAATTATGTTTAACTTTAAATTAGTTTTTGATAACTTTTTTGAACACAAAAAAAATCTCCACAACCTTTTGCCAAAAGTGCACTTACTTTTCTTCCTTAGACATGCACATGGGGTATAGTAAAATTGAGAGAACTAGTTCCTTGTGCAGTTTCTAAATTAATATGACATATCATATAATGACATATGACATATAATATGTGCTATCTATACTCCTTCAATTCTAGTCAAAAAGTAAAATGCTTTTTACAGCTAATATGTTAGTTATATGGTTATAAGTGACTAGTCAAAACATATAGGACTATCATGACTTTTTCTGCTACATGGCTGACCTATGCTTAAACACTTACATATATCTATTACTCCATGTGAAAACTGCAATAAACTGCCCCTGACTGAAACACCATCCATTTTGGAAAAAGGCTGGAGCATTATGGAAAATATGTTGTCTTTCTTATTGACTTTTTACCATCATGAATTCAGTGGTGTATACCATGCTCCAATAAATTGGGTCTAATCACACCCCTGAGATGCACTCTTCAAAACGAAACCTGCCCTCTAGTGTATTTAGTATAAATTGCAGACACAGCTCTTCTTATTTTTCTCTCTTTTGTGCATCCACAGAAATGATAGGAAAAGAAGGACAAGACCTGGTTATTCCATGTGTAGCTCCCAAGGATCTGAAAAACTTCAATATTTCTTGGACTTTCACAAAGGGCAGCAAAAGCAACAATATTTTGTCCTATTCCAGTCAAACTCATAGGATCATAAAAAACTGGAAAGAGGTTGACCTGGATGATGACAAGGTTTTGAAGGGAGATGGATCACTTTACATAGATCATCTACAGGGCTTAAAGCATATTGGGAAATACACCTGTACATTCTCAGGTTTCTACACCAAGTACATAGTTCAAACATCTGTTAATTTGGGTGCTCCCAAGACAGCTGCACAGACAGGTATGATGACATTTTGTAAAATTCTGCCTTGTTTACCATTGTGCTTGAAAGTTTGTGAATACTAGAATTTTCTACATTTCTCAATAAATTTGGCCTAAACCTTTACCTCTGTCACACAAGTCCTAAAAATAGATTAAAATAAAACAAATGAGACAAAACATATTAGACATAGTACTTTATTTATTGAGGAAAATGATCTGATTGTACATGTCTGTGAGTGGCAAATGTATGTGAATCTTTGGGATTAACAGATCATTTGAAGGTGAAGTTTGAGTCAGGTTTTGTCAATCAGGTGTGAATGGGTTCCCTGCTTTATTTAAAGAACAGGGATCAAACAAAGCTTGATTGTCTCCACACATGTCTGTGGAAGTGTAGATTTCTGAGGACTGAAGAATACAGGTGCATCTAAAAAACAGAATATCATCAAAAAGTACAATTATTTCAGTAATTCAGTTTAAGAAGTGAAATTCATATATTATAAATTCATATATACAGAGTGTATATTTAACGTGTTTATTTCTTTTAATGTTGATGATTGTGGCCTACAACCAATGAAAACCCTAAAGTCAGCATCTTATTATATTATAGAATATTATACAAGACCAATTCAAAAATGATTTTAATATAGCAGTGAAAAGTATGTACAGTATTTGCACTCAATACTCAATATAGGTCAGGGCCCTTTTTGCATGAATTACTGCATCAGTGCAGTGTGGCATGGAAGTGATCAGCCTGTGGCATTGTTGAGGTGGTATGGAAGCCCAGGTTGCTTTGATGGCGGCCTTCAGCTCATCTGCATTGCTGGGTCTGGTGTCTCTTGACAATAGCTCATAGGTTCTCTGTGGGGTTTAGGTCAGGAGAGTTTGCTGGCCAGTCAAGCACAGTGATACTGTGGGTATTAGTACTTTTCAAGTGGTCCAAAATGTCCTGGTAGATGGCTGTGCTGACTTTGGATTTGATATAATATAGTGGACCAACATCAACAGATGACATGGCTCCCCAAAACATCATTGAAAGTAAATTTTGCATTTAATTTGGAAATCAAGTTCCCAGAGTCTGGAGGAAGAATGGAGAGACACACAATCTAAGCTGCTTAGGGTCTAGTGTGAAGTTTCCACAATCAGTCTCATTTGTTTGTTTGGTTCTCTTTATTTACATTTTCAGATTTGTGTGACAATATAATGAAGTTTTAGGTCAAATTAATACAGAAATACAGATCATTCTAAAGGGTTGGGAACATTTAAGCACCACTGTATATTCCCATCTTCATGTATGTATTATATTTTTCTTTCCTCTCTTTCAATAGGAGACAATAAGTCAAAGCTGTGGGTGCTGGCAGTCGTGGTGGCTGCTTTGGCTCTCATCTGTGTCCTTTTCTATTTATACAGAAAATACAGAGGTAAAGAAAACATCTCTTACCATTAGTTCTCTTCTATAATTACTTAAACATACCACTGAAAAGTGCAAAGTATGTCCAAAAGTATCCACAGTTTAGAGTTGGAGTGGTTTTGTTATCCTGAACTTGTCCTGCATCATTAGTACCTGACATCAGTAATGTTTTTATGGCTAAATGAAATAATTCTCACAGCAATGTTTCAATATGCAATGTAAAGCCTTGCCAGATGGGTAGAACTTGCAGCAAATTGGGACAAATGTATTTTGGATACATTTGATTTTCAATAAGAAATGCTGGATGATTAAGTGTTTACAAATGTTTGTACATATACTGTACATGTTGCCATTTACATATTTGATATAAATGACAACACTAATGATGTGATGCTGTCCTCAGGTAAATCTAAACCTTCTGGCCAAGACACAGAGATGCAGGCTGTGGACAAAGGTATTAAAGCTGCACATATTATTTTATACAGATAAATGATAAACATACAGGGGTTACACAATGAAACTGAAACAGCTGGTTTTAGACCACAATAATTTATTAGTAGGTGTAGGGCCTCCTTTTGCGGCCAATACAGCATCAATTCGTCTTGGGAATGACATATACAAGTCCTGCACAGTGGTCAGAGGGATTTTAAGCCATTCTTCTTGCAGGATAGTGGTCAGGTCACTACGTGATGCTGGTGGAGGAAACCGTTTCCTGACTCGCTCCTCCAAAGCACCCCTTTTGCCTCAATAATATTTAGACACAAAGACTTGCTGTCTTGGTCACAGATGCGCCAGCAAGACGTGCACTAACAATTTGTCCTCTTTTGAACTCTGGTATGTCACCATAATGTTGTGTGCATTGTAATATACTATATAACTGTGCTCTTACCTGCTAACTGAACCTTCACACTCTGCTCTTACTGGTGCAATGTGACATTAATGAAGATTGGCCACCAGACTGGTCCAATTTAGCCATGAAACCTCCCACACTAAAATGACAGCTGTTCCAGTTTCATTGTCTAACCCCTGTATATCACATATCATATATTATATATAACATATAAATGATAAACACACTGTATATAATTTTTCCAAATTAGGTTTAAATCTTAATTCTACCCTCACTGGCCACTTTAGGAACAAATTAGAAACCTCTGTCTTAGGTACTGTTTGAAGTATACATGTAGACAATGTGTCATGCACACTTTAGTTTAACTTAATCTAACCTTTTTCATAAAAAAAAACAGCAGCTCAGGAGAGTTGAATATTTTTGGCTGGTGGAGCACTCTCAGTCCAGCAGTAACACAGATGTGAAATAATTCCACTGTGTACGATACACCCATACCAGCATCTCACACACTATCATGTCTGTGTCACTGCTGTATTGAGAAAACTGCAAAACCCAAATAATATTTGAAGACCAGCAATGTGAATGAGAGTAACTGACTGTTCATGACTGATGGGTCTGTAGTAGTTCAGTATAGTGGACGTATAAGGGAGATGGGCAGTGAAAAATAGAATTTTTAAACATTTTGGCTTATGAAATGTGATTAATAATATATAATCACTGCAATCTATTTTTGTCTTACAGATAAAAAAACAGCAGAAGAGATACCAGCAGAAAACACACCACTGTCAGAGAACACCAGTTCATCTTAGCTATAGGAAGAAAACGGATCAAACAGCGGCCTATTAAAGGACAAACCCAAATACAGAAGAATAAAAAGACAGCTATAACTCAATGAACTTAATGTAATTCCTTTTTTACCATAGGACACTGAGTATCCTCAGGGCCCAAAAACTTAAAATATAAGGCACTTATTATGGATTTTAATTTAATTTTATGTTATTTTGCTAAAGAAATGTTTTACATTTTGAGAAAATATTGTTTGAGAGAATTTTGGATGATTTGTGTATGTAACATTGGCCACATATGTGGTATCAATATTTCCCCACAAACGTTACTGTAAGGTTAAGTTCACACCTGGCATTTTAAATGTGTCTTCTGTGACCAAATGTGACAGGATTTTTCACATCTTGTTGAAACTGGGGAATTGCGCACATCTTGAGTTTTTGTTCACATGGTCTGTTAGCCCAGCTTAAGAGTGAAAAGGAGAAGAAATACAATCATGTGGACCACGCACTGCGCATAGGGCACCAAATGTCCTGGTTGGGGGGGGCAAAAATCATCATAATAATAGAATCAGAAATATCATAATATGACATATTTAAAATAAAAATTTTTTAAATAATTTTAATATATATAAGAAATGACAGTTTTAGCTTGTGTGACGTGATTATAAAATATTTTAGAAACAAAAATTATATTCTGCAAATCAATTATTAATATCATTATTTTTATTTTTTAAAGGTTTTTAAGTCTACATTTCCACTGTCAGGAAAAACATTAGTCTGGCTCTTGTATCTCAAAATGAATAAATATAATCCATACACACAAATGAACCAGAGGAAGAAACAGCCAATAAGTGTTTTAATTATTTGTTTTGGAGATTTAATGACCAAAAGTCATGAATACATTTTCTTTGCATGGGAAAAAAATCCAATTGATTGAAAATGATACCAGATGGCAAAAATAGTTTAGTGTCTGATCAAGATTTTAATTTCTCCTCTTACTGATTTTCAACTGATTTCAAAACATGAATATTGAGTTTATTTTGGAAATATGCACACTGACAAATACTTAATTATTGTTAATTTCCTTTGGGGGGGGTGTGATTTGGGTGCTCAATATGTATCTGACCTCCTCTGAAAGTGGTTTGAGTGACACAATTGCAATGCATCCTCGAGATGCTTTGTACACTGTTCACACTTGCACTTTATGCTAGCCACTTATGATCGATCACCCAGGATGCATGTTTTTTCCAGGTGTGAACAGGGCTTTCTTTATGAAGTAATATGATGTGCTTTTGGTTATGTTAAACAAATGCATACCATATGACACTTTACAGCCTTGGGCAGGACAGTGCCCACATGACCATTCAGTCAGTTTAATTTGTGAAGTTGTTGGCAACAAAGCAGCTTTAAAAAATTCAGGTCAAGATTATTAATTAAGAAGCTAAGAACAAACTTCAGGAGCATCACAAACATAAGAAGAAACACTGAACCACATTCTTAGAGCACACACCTAGGTTTATCATGACTTAACTAGAGTAAATAACATTGTGGTAACATATTAGCTCATTCATAAACAAGATGTTACTATTTTAATAGTAGTTTAATAATAAAAATATATACAGTAGCTGATAAATAGAAACAAAAATCGGGCTGTTCATAACCAGAAAAGTGTAATCTGGTCAGATGTGTCTCATTTATGCCTGAATGTTAGTTATGCTAGGCGTCATGCTCATTGTAGACCTGGAACTGTCTGGAACAACATGTAAAACACCTATGAAGGCATTCGCAAAATTTGGCCAAACTGCACAGTTCTTTGATGCAAGAATGGCTGAACACTGATGTCACATCCTGAAACCAATCAAGTCCATGACAAAAAAAAACAGGTATTGTTCAGGCTCGTGGAGATATAACATGTTGTTAGGTATGTTTCAGTTACAGGTGACAAATTTTTTGTCCAGCAAGCTTGTATGGATATATATATATATATATATATGAGATAATGTGGAAGACTGAGATTGGCTTATTGTAAAACTAGGATGGGCCTGGTTTTCTTCATCAAAGTTTGATATCCGCTAATTTAGAGAGTCTAGTTTATTTGTATAGCAGACGTTTTCTATTCTATATTAAATCAAATCAAATCAAATCAAATCTAATTTTATTTGTCACATACATAGTAATACATGGTAGAACTTGCAGTGAAATGCTTAGACAACAGTCTGCCCACACAATGCTATTTTGAGGATAAAAATGTTTTTTTAAAAAGTAAAATAAGAGTAAAAGTAAAATCTAAATAAAGAATAGTGCAAGGTGCAAATAATTTAAAAAGTAAATAGAATTTATTTTTATATAAAGTATATGAATATGAATGAATATAAAGTGCACAGTACAGTGTGTATACAGTGTATACAGGTAAGTGAGGAAATTGGATTGTTCAATTTGAATTGTTCAATTTCCATCATGGTGCATTTGTCCTGACAGTCACTGAAACTGTCTTTTTAATGCAGTGGGGTGTAGTGTGTTATGATGAGTCAGAGTCCAGTGTGTTGTGTATGTGTGGATGTGAAAGTGTTCTAGTCTCTGTCCTCATTCAGGATGCGTATGGCTTGTGGAAAGAAGCTCTTCCTCATTGTCTCTGTGTTTGCCCTCAGGGCTCTGAAACGCTTTCCTGAGGGTAACAGAGAGAACAGTCCGTTGTTGGGATGACTGGGGTCATTCACAATCTTCCTGGCTTTAGTCCAGCACCGCTTTTTATGGATGGTTTGCAGATCAGGAAACTCCATCTTGGTGATACGCTCCGCTGATCGTTTCACTCTATGAAGTGCCTGCCTGTCCTGCTTGGTGCTGTTCCCGAACCAGGTTGTAATGTTCCCCGTGAGGATGCTCTCGATGGTGCAGGAGTAGAAAGTTTTCAGTACCTTTTACTATATTAGATAGTAAAGCTACGGTACATGAAATGAACAATTTCATATTGCTTTTGTTTTCTAAATATCAGGATATTATATTCCACCGTTTACTGATGGAGTCAGGTCTGCATAGTCCAGAACAGTGTAATGACTCCAGGCAGAACACATCACACTGAGAGGCTATGTAGACCTGTCACTGCAGGAAACGGTCAAAGCTGATGACATGCACTAGTGAACCAGGGGAAAGTACCCGCCCCTCAAGGTGAACAGCCGCTCAGAAGATGGCAGACCCATGACTGAACCAAAACAGCCTGTTTTACTTACAGTGAGACAACTGATGACAGGCATTAATGAATCAGAGGAAAGGGGTCTCAGTGTGATCAGTATTCTGCCTGGGGTCATTACATTCTTTGTAATGCTTCAGTAAGCAGCAGTGTTTTTTAAGGACTAACCCTGCCCTGTCCTTTTTAAAAAAATCACTCTCCCTTTCAAGTCCCTGGCCTTCTCTCAATCCAACGACAATATGTCTATCATTTTTGTAAGGTTTTGTATTTTTTGGGTTGTGTGTCTGTGTGTATGCAGTCCATGAGGAGTTGCCTGTAAATGTACATCCGTTGCTTGATTTATTTCTGCCAGCTACCTTGCACTAATAGCCGATTTGTGCCATGTTTTCTACAGCACACTTAAGACACATTTTTGCATTTATCACCAGGTTCAGTTGTAGCACATTGCATATCAAACCTTCCTTTGGTTTGAATAGTTATATTCTTTTTCTAACTTACCTAATTGCATAACAATTTAGAGTGATGCGTGCTCTTAAAATATGTATTCTCTCTTTAGCTTTAGCTGTTTATACTCTTCAGGCTCTGCTGAAGGCAGTTATCAGCATGTGTTTTCTGTGTTATGGCTATGAGATGAGATGAGATGAGATACACCAGAGCTGAACAACAAGATGCTAACTAGATCCCCTGACAGAGTCATACTAATAGATGATATCCAATGGTTCTCTTTTTATTTACATATAATTTGCATGAAATTATAACTGCTTTAATTGAGTCTATATTAAGGGAGGGGAGGGGACACCCAAATGTGATCTCACCTTGCATTCTTCTCTCTCTGACTCTCTCTCTGTCTCTCTCTCTCACTCTCTCTCTGTCTCTCTCTCTCTCTCGATTGTGAATTTGCTGACCTGTGGATATAATTTTGCTTCTATATTTTCATGTTTCTTTACTGTTATAAATTTGTAATGCTGTTAAAACATTTCAAAACAACTTTAACATCTCTTTACACTTTGACATATCTTTGTATTATATTCTAGCACTCTCTTGTCTGCACTTGAATTTAGCCTGTGACGTTCTTCTCTGGATTTTCCTTTTAACAGAGTAGGAGGAGTGACTCACACGCTCCCTCTCTGCATGGTATCTGACTGTCTTACAACAAATAGAATAATAATTATAATGATTCATTTCGGCCTTCCACAATATTTTGTGCAGGAATAAGCTCAGGACTTTGACTTGGCCCTTCCAAAACAACTTCATTCGTTATTCTGTATACTACTTTGCTTGTAAAATCAGTATGCAAGTAGTATGTAGTATGCAAATCCAGTCTCCAATCCAGAGTATTGAGCTCTAAATTTTTGATATGGGTTTAAAATCAAGGAAGAAAGAGACAAAACAAAAATAAAGAAATGTGCTCCTTCTGTTCATATCTGTGTTGGTACCGGAGAAGCCTTTTGTAGGACTAATGTTCTCTTGACACATAAAGGTAAAGCTTATTTTTTAGACAGTTTTGAATTCCTTTTTATGCAGCTTGGAATATTTCCAGTCATTTATGCTCAAGTTTCAAAATGAAGGTACTTTCATTATATCATGTGACAAACACACAAATGCACAAGTACAAAAATATAACCAGACACACACTTGTCCCCTCTGTAATTGCCTTTCTTTATGGTGTCCGTGACATGGCCTGGACAGAGGCCTACTCTCCTTATGTCCGCTCATGCTCACCCAGGTTAAAGTTTTACAGGTTTAATTGATGTGTCCACAAGGTTCTCTCTCAATGCCTTTCTCACGAGCACACAAAGTGGGAGAAAGAGGGAGAAAGACAGCAGCACAGAAATAGTGCAGAGAGAGAGAGAGAAAAAGAACAAAAATTACAGACTAGTGTCTTTAATTTCACCAAAAAAAAGAAAAAGTGGGAGAAATAGAAAAGAAGGTGACAGTGGAAGAGAGGATAGATGTCTGAGTGACAGTCTGACGGCCATGATGCTTACAAAGACGCCTGCTGCTCTTCTGCTGATCTTTCTGAGGACCACGTTATCTATAACACATCCTCCAAAAGGTAAGCTGTTTACTCCTCAAAATTCACACAGAAAGAGTCCCACAGCTTGTTCTATTTTTCATATGCACAAAAAACAAAGCCTTTTCATATTTTTTGCAGAAAATATACTATTCAGACGGCATAATCAGAAGGTACAAACTTTGTTTCCATCTTTCTTTCAATATAAGCTTTTCACATCCAGACTTTTCATAGTGGACTGAGGAGTCATGGCTCAGTGGAGCAGGTGTTGTAGGAAACTCCATTAGTCTCAGATTAATGCCCTGGGTGTGAGGGCACAATCATACCCTGTTACTTATTTAACCTTCCCAACACAATAGGGAAATTAAATAGCCAAGCAGTCTTGGGCAGTTAAGCGGAGCTTACTGAACAAAACAAGGGAGTTAAGGTGCAACCAGCTGACACTAAATGCCTTGTCATTGTACACCTTAGCATTTAGCATATGAGCCGCGTGGGTCTTAAACAATTTGTCCTTTGTCACTTTAGCCATTGAGTCAATGACCATGACCATTTCAAACAGTTCAGGTATTAGTATAGAACTAATATAGAACAGTACAGAATAATATAAATCAAAGGCAATAAATACATGCATGATCTTCATGTGTGTATGTCACATTATTCCATTCAAACACGTAGATTAGAGTCAGCACTGACAGACTGATTTCAGTGTAAAATGCAATTGAACTAATGTCAACATATGAACACAATGTTTCTTATATTTACTTTGACTTACAGTCAAATAGACCGTCATAAATAGACAGAGACAACATATTTCATGTTTTGTCAACTTAATTTTATTTGTTATTATTTTATTTGTTTATATGCATCCATTTCTGCATTTCAGGAATATTACATGGCTATTAATGAGGAAAAAAATCTTTAAAATGACAATTTCAATCAAGTGATGTCAAAACATAATTGTAATCATGATTTGGTACAAAAACAGTATCCACAAAAGCCTTTGAGGAGAAAAGATGGGCAGAGCATTTCCAGTATTAACAAAAGTGTGAAAAAATATTGAAATGTTTAAAAACAATGTTCCTCAAAGAAAGATTGCAAGAGATTTTTATATTTATCCATTTACCATGCACAATATCATTAAATAATTCAAGGAATCTGGAGGAATTTCATTGTGTTTTTCACAGCCTAAGAAGAACACCTGCAATCCCTGATCCCTCTGGCAGCACTAAATCAAGAACTGTCATCTATTAATAACCTGATGGGCTAGGGATTACTTTGGTAAAGCACTACAATATATAGTTACTTTCACAAATGTGACTAAAAATTTTACTGTGCACAAAATAAGCCTTATGCTAACCATATCCAGAAGTGACTTGAGCTGGGAGACATCTGGGATGGACCATTACACAGTATACAGTATTCTTTTTGGGAGTACTGGATGCCATGTGCTTTGTACCACTTACAAAAAGGACCATCCAGACTAAAAGTCCAAAAGCCAGGGTCTGTCACAGTATGAGGTTGTGCCAGTGCCATTGGTAAAGGTAATTTACACTTCTGAAAAGTACATTGAGGTTTTAGAACAACATATGCTGCCTTCAAGACAACATCTTTTCAAAGACAGTCCATTCATTTTTCAACAAGACTATGCAAAACCACATGCTGCACACATTACAAAGGCATGACTGCAGAAGCAGAAGATACTGAACTGGTCTTCCTGAGGTTCTGACCTTGTCACTGATAGAGATTGTATGGAGAATTTTTAAATGAAAAAAAAAATGTGATGACAACCCCAATTCTGTTACACACCTTAAGATGTGTTTGGAAGAAGAATGGGACAATATAACACCTCAAGCACTTCATAACTTGGTATCTTCCAGGTCAAAACATCTTTTAAGTGTTGTGAGGAGGAATGGCAATATTACAAAGTCGTAACCCTTTCACTGTCCTAAATGTTGTGAAAGTTTTACTGGCCTGAAATGCAGGAAAGTATATTAAACAAATGAAATGAAGTTAACCAAAGCAAAACATGAATATCTTGGGTTCATCATGTCAGCAATTTAATAAAAGTCAAAGTAAAGGTAAGAAACACAGTGTTTTTTTTTTTTTTTTACCAACTTTATCTGATTTGGGGTTGTAATAGACACAATATCACCAGTAGGTGACTAGATTTATTACATTTAATTGATATTTCAAGCCCATATATGATTATGCATTTATTATATTTTATTGGGTTTAAGCCCCAGTTTAAATTTCTACTGGAATTTTCTACTGGAATTACTAGTTTAATAATTTATGACAATCCACAAATTAACACTAATACTATATTAAAGCCTTCATTTAAAAATGAATCAATATGCTATATCACATCTAAACTTTTGCTGTATACTAATGGTCTTATTAGACACAGACACAGATAAAGTACAGTGCTCCTCTGTATGTGGGAGTCCTCTTATTTTATTGTGATTCTTGTGAAAAGATGTAACTAAGAACTCACTCATTTCTGTATCCTTGTAGATGCTCAGGTGATCTGCCTGTTTCACGAGGACTGTATCCTGCCCTGCAGTTTCAGGCCCAGCGGTGCTGTAGTAATCCACTGGTACAAACAACAGATCCCAGTGCACAGTTACTATTACAACAAAGACCAGTTCGGCCTCCAGAACAAACACTTCAGTGGAAGGACATGTCTGTTTAACTCCCAGATTGCCCAGGGCAATGCATCTCTAGTGCTACGCAAGGTGAAGGTGCAGGACAAAGGGCGCTACAAATGCTACACCAGCACAAGGAAAGGCAACCAGGAGACTTTTGTAAACCTTGGAGTGAAAGGTTAGTGTGAGTAACAAGTTTTAATTATAACTGAAAAGCCACAGTTCAAAGCTGTAGTAAAATAAACCAAATAAACAACAATGTGAGATAAAATACATCAATGTTCAATAGATATTTTGTTATTGGTGGTCATTCCAGGATAACTGTTTATTAATACAGAATTCAGTAGGTGAGTGTAACCACATGTACTTGACTCAATGACTCAGATATGTCTCTATAGATCAGATTGATCAATAGAATCCAGCTACAGCCAGGGGTGTCCCTGATTTAGAGCATTCCTGAAGAATGCCCCTCTTTTCATTAGCTACAACAAACACTCTGTGGTTAGGATCAAGATTAGGGTGTGGGCATCCTTATAATAATAGGGGCATTCCTGTGTACCAGATGACCTCATATGTAAACTGAATTCAGTATTTATGTTTGTTGTTCACAAGTTGTTTGTTGCTTGGAAACCAAAGCTAATATTACCTACAGTAAAGCATAGCATTTGACCAAGTGTATTGTTTAGCAGAATTGTAAATGGGACTATTGAAAATCAGAGGGGGAGTAATTGCGTGAGCACTGTCATTAATGATTATTTTGGAAGATTTGCACTTTTTCAGATTTGAGTTTTAAAACTAAGCACTTGTATTTTACTCCAAAACATTGTCAAAAGTTAAAAAAAAAAACTTTTTAACCTTCAACACTTTCATTTAGATCAAGGGAGTCCAATCATAACCACAGGACAGTTGAGTTGAGTATCAACTGTTTGAAAACTGAAACCAACAACCTGAAATCAGAAAAAGTTGGGACAGTATGGAAAATGCATATGAAAAAAAAGTTAATGTAAGTGGAACATCATCTGCTACACTCCACTTGTCCACCAGTGACGCTTACGCTCCGCCTACCTTCAGTGGCCATTACCACACACAGCAGGAAGAGGCGGAGCTTCTGCTCATCACTGTCAACTGAGTGCAGCCATAGACAGCTGCTGTCTGCTCTATGTGACGCTGCTTTACGAGCAGTAGCTGGCTGGTTGCAGCTTAGCTTAGAATGGAAGCAAGAACTATTAAATAATTAATGTTAAAAAACAAAGTTTCTCTAAGAAAAATTGGAAGGACTTATTTCTCTCTGTGTAGTGTATAAAATCATTGAACAATTGAAGGAATCTGGAAGAATTTCAGTGCGAAAAGTGCAAGGGTATGATCACCCAACTGCAGAAGAATGTACTGGCCTTCCTGCAATCCCGAGCTGTTCCAAACAGAAAATGTGTGGGGAACTTTGAAATTAAAAACAGCCACGTGTTGTTGCTTAAGATGCTGGCAGACAGAATGGATATATATAAACAAATTAAATGAAGGTGTCTAGACAAAACATTGAATCTTAGGGTCATATGGTCTGCAATTAAATAAAAGTAAACAAGAAGCATAATAATAATAATAATAATAATAATAATAATAATAATAATAATAATAATAATAATAGTAATTATTATTATTATTTGCATTTTCCTTACTGTCCCCAACTTCTTCTTATTTGGGGTTGTACTTTCACTTTTTGCCTGAGACCAAATAAACTGACATAATAAAAAAATATTATTAGCCTACCATTCTGTCTTAGTCAAACTCTACATACATAGAAGCAAATTATGGTTATAATTGCACAGCTCATTCAGTCAACTGCTGGAGTAACCAGGAAAGTGAGCTGAGTTTTCTATGGATACACTGTGGTACAGGGAATTATTGTCCTAAACAGAATGAACAACAAACCCAACAAAACATCTTTGGACAAATAGACACTCATAGTGCAGCAGACAATCATTTGCATTTGTGTTTATTCATTGTTGTCTGGTCAGCATTCACGAGTCTTTTGGATACAAAACAGGTTCCAAGTAGTCTAGCACACAGTAGCAAATTCCTCAGTTACCCATCCATCACAATAACAGATGAAAGAGAGAAAAACAGATAACTGCCCATTTACTGTACCAGCTGACAAGATATCAGGGTGGGTAGTGGTACCAGGATTATACTTATATAGTGATTCAGGGCATGTGGTTTAAGATTGCAGCTGTTTCATTTTTCATCACAGTATTATGGGAAATGTGATAATGTGCAACATAAGGCCTGTAAGGCCTTCATCAAGAGTCAATCAATTTGCTGGTTATGCCAGAAACAAGAACCACAACCTTTAAAAAAAGTATGTAATAGTAATTTAGTGTAGAGTGTACTGGTCTCGTCCAATTCTAATGGATAAGAATTTGGAAATGATGGCCTTGTGGCATTACAAAGATGGCCAAAGAGTGAGCAGACGTGTCTTTATAAACTTTGGCTCCCACAACTGGACAGAAACAGTGGAACTGCATGATGCTGCATTTTCATGTTTATAACACATTTTTCTTTTTAAAACGGCAACCAATGGCAGCATGTGGTGTGTAAACATTAGCATAGCAATGCTATACATACATTTTATTTTTTAAGGTGGACAAGGAGGGACAAAAATGAAAAAGAAAAAAGATCTTGTGTATGAGTGCAGGACAGAAATGTAAGGGACATAACCTCATAGTCCCTGTACACTTCGCAATAACTACATCACTGACATATTAATAATAAATTAATTTACTGTATATTAAAAAATTTAATTTTTTAACTTAACAGGGTCTAACAGTATGCTTAGCTGTTTGAAAATCAATGCAACACTCAGCTTCTCATGTCATATTGCTTTTTACAATATGAAATAAAGCTAAGTAACTTTACAAATAGCAGAATCTACATCCAGTGTATTTACATGCTAAATGCAGACGATTCATTTACTGATGTGAAATATTAACAAAAAATACACTTTACATTAGGAAATGCATAAATTATATTGATAACGGAGCCAAGTAATCAATTCTGACTTCTAACCAGCTCAATAAATCATATCTCATCCCAGCTCTGATCCAGCTGGTAAAGATTGAGCTGACTGAAGACAAGGTGACCTGTCTGGCACAGAATATCTACCCCGCTCCTCAGTTGTTCTGGTACACTGAGCCACCCACTGAGCCGGGCAGTCTCCACAACTACACCCGCAATACGGCTGACTCCAAAGGCCTGTTCACCGTTGAGAGCACCATCAGTGTTCTAGGTAACATCTCTCAACACGCCTACTTCTGCTCAGTGGTCTCTGCAGATCGGAGTCAGGTGTGGACAGCATCAGTAAAACGGCAAGGTATTAAGATAATGCTGTGTGTAAGATGATGAAACAATGCAGTGAAACCACCATGAGTTTTAAACATTTTCAAATTCCTGTTTCAAATGACAGCATCTTCTTACCCGAGATGTACTTGATAGCATATGTGATGCATGAGAACATGAAGAGGAGTCATGAATTTATAGTTAACATACTGTTATATATTATATGTCATACTGTGTCCTAAATTACATTGACTAGTCTCAGTGGACTAAGTGGAAAATGTTGTATATTTGTGTAATTTTTCCAGGAACAAGTCCTTTAACAACCAAGTCTTAAGTTTGAAGATTACATGAAGCTAGTTTAGGAAGCAGTGCTAATTAATAAGGTATACATCTTCCATTGCTTGATAGCTACATTGTCTTCATAGTTCTACCACAAAATTAAAAAGGCTTCAGACACTAAAGGAGAAAATTGTGTACATTTCATCACCAAACTATTTTTTGTAAACTGCAGAACTGAAAATCATAAACTGGTTGTTTCCTCAGATGAGTTATTTGGAGAGGAGGGGTCTGCACTGCTCATCCCCTGCATGGTACCGCAGCCTCGTCACAACTTCACTCTCACCTGGACCTTCATCAGAACCAATGACCCTGTCATCATCTTCACTTATGACAGTCGATCTAGGCGGATCTCTAACCCTTGGGAGAACAGAGCTGAGATGGATGTAGAACAAGCCCACATGGGGAATGGTTCCCTCACTTTGCTCAGCCCTGAAAGCTTGGGCCACACAGGAGTCTACACCTGCACCTTCTCAAGCTTTCAGATGAAGCACCAGATCCAAACCTGGGTCAATGTTACAGTTCGTGAGACAGGTATTGCTTGAATTTATGAAAGTTCACACTGTGTAGAGTCTTCATACAGGCCTCTAGTGGTGAAGAAGTGTCAACAGGCCATTATAATACAAAACAAAGTTTGACATAATTTGAGTTTTTAACTTTTTAAAAGGCTCTAGAGTTTGTGATGCTACTGTCATTATACTCATTAAATATTGGCCTTAAATGTCTCTAAAGCAAGGGGGTGGAGGAAATCTTGTAAATCTTGTGGACCATTTTATATATATATATATATATATATATATATATATATATATTTGATCAAAATATATTCCTCTTACAGATAGAGATGAAAATGTTTGTCGAAGGTCATGGTGGGGCACTGCTGCCTCTGTGTTCATATTTGTGCTGACAGTATCGGTGGCTCTGTCACGATGTTTGAGACTTAGAGGTAAATTAACATTTTTGTATTTGTGTTATATTTAAGTAATTTCAAATATCTCAATCTTAAAAATTCATAGTCAAAGACTGAGAGAATTTTAAAATGTATATGGTTCACAGTATGAACAAATCTTTACATTTTAATTGTTCACTATCTACACATTCAGATCAGAATGTTATTACCACCTCCTTATATCTACATGTATTGTAGTGTCTATTATTTCAGCTTTGCTGACGATATAGGTGCCCTTTGTAGTTTTACAGATATAGACTGTCTGTGTCTCTGAATACATGTTAGGCCCCTTTCACCCTGTTATTCATTGGCCAGGAACCTCATAGGACCACAAACAGAGCAGGTATAATTTGGGTAGTGGATCATTCTCAGCACTACATTGGCACTGATTTAAAACAGTGTACCAACCAAAACTATCCAGCCAACAGATTTCTGTAGGCAGCGTCCTGTGACCACCAGTGAAGGACTAAAGGACCAACACAAACTGTGCATCAATAGCTGAGCTGCTGTCTCTGACTTTACATCTGCAAGGTGGACCGACATGGTAAGTCTATCTAATAGAGTAGACAGTGAGTGGACCCAGTGATTAACATCTCCAGCATGTCTGCTGTGTCTGATCCACTCATACCTGCCCAGCACAGTTTAACACACCTCCACCACATCAGTGTCACTGCAGTGCTGTGAATGATTCACCACCCAAATAATACCTGCTCTGTGGTGGTCCCGAGGGCGCTCTGATCATTGAAGAACAGGCAGCAGAGGGGGCAGGACAAGTGCTACATTTCAGGGAAGAGTTATACACTAGCATGAATGGGGAGATGGTAGTGAGAAAACTATGAAAAACCTTTGTGTCTTAAATACTCTCTAAATAACAAAATAAAATCATCTTTGATTGAATAAAGTTAGTAGACTTTGAACATCATTTCTTTCAAACTTCAGCATGTAAATATATAATAATATCTCTTTCAGGTAATCAGCAAGTAAACACTAATGTAGGAGCCAGAAAACAGCAGGACAGAAGGACCCACAGGACTGGTAAGTAAAATATCAGGCAAGGACAGTTGCATGAGTGGTTAAAGCCTTTTACTTCCTGTCCGCATAATCTGTGCTTGAAAATGATACTCACACATAAGATCCCATTGGCATTAGTGCTGTTTATCAGTTTTTACATTGTTTCTTTGTTTGTCAAGAATAGTTATACTAGTATATTCAAATATATTTTTAACACTACGTAGACAAGCAGTAAAACTCAATCAATCCAAATTTATTTATATAGCGCTTTTTACAATGGATGCAGCTTTACATAATTGGCATCAGACATTTTGAATCAAAACGCAAAACCTGATGTGAGTAAGCCAAAGGCAACAGTGGCAAGGAAAAATTCCCTCGAGGCTGGAGGAAGAAACCTTGTGAGGAACCAAAACTCACAAAGGGGATCCATCCTCCTCTGATCAAACTACTGATAGAAATTTACATCATCAGTTAAGTCTGACATTGTGCTGTAGTGTAAAACAGTAGGGATATTAATAATAGTGATAATTGCATCCATATGGGGTCAAATTAAGAGTGCAATAGCCTGAAAGCTTCAGTCTGATAAAACTGATGGATTATTTACGTCATAAATGAAGTGAGATTATTAGCTTAATACACAAAGAAAAGCCCCATTTGGAATGTTGCAAAAGTGTGAAAAATTTCTTTAAATTGACCAAATACTTAAAGGTTGAATTTTATTTTGACAACCGTTTGACAGCAATAGTGTGGGTCCATGCCTTTTCTCCTCAAAATCACTTGAGCACTATTAGTTCTCTCTTGAATCTTCAACTTGCTAAACAAATGTGAGCAAGTGGGTGAATGAGTGAGTGTCTCAGAAAGTAATTCTGTATGATGGATTAAATCTAAGTCTTCTCATGAGTACCTTTTTCCTACAGATACTCCAGTGCAAACACTAGATGAGCAGAGGCAGAATGGTTTATTGACAATGGAGATAGGAACTGGTTCTGATGAACCAAATCTTCACAAACCACAGACTGGTGGACTCAAAAGTTACGTCCCTCCATCTCCTGTAGCAGAGAGAATTGTGTTGAATGTCTCAACCCATGGAACACCAGTGATGAGAAATGTCACGAGGGCCCCCTCTCCAACGAGTGAGATCCCAAGACCACATACACCTGGAGTGACTGTACCAGCAACTGAGGATCCAGGAGGAGACAAATGTGATTCTGGTTTAGCTGTACCTGAAGCTCTGCAAGCAAAAACTGAGCAAGATGGAGAATGTCAAGCCTCTGAGAGAGTGTATGTTAATGAGATCAGTTCATCCACAGAACATGAATCATCACAGATTAATGGGTTCAGGTGATTGACATCAAATAAGGAATATTATTTTTAAAAAATCATCTTTATTGAAGCTTGATTTGAGATCAGAGTCCTCATTTTTGAGGATCTGAGGGATATAAACTGATCACTTATGGAGATGTTAATAATGCAAATTTCTAAACTGTATCCTGTAGAACACATGGTACTGTATATTGTGGTCAGTGAAATGTAATTAAACAACAGATTCCAGTATTCTTACCCTGTTCAGCTGTGTACATTGAATTTAACTGGAAAATATATGTATATAGAAAAATGGGCTCTTCCTCAAGACTTAGCATATGTTGCAGATGAATCACTGATGAGCTTAGCAAGATTTTATATGGTTGTTCAAAATGTTTTTAATGTACGGAATATGAAATTATTTCATTACATTTCTGAAATAAAATGTCACCAAACTAATCTGCCAGATCATTGTATTTTTCATTTCTATAATTAAAATCTATGAGATTTGTATAATTCTGAGAATAGTTTATAGTGATGGTCAAAAAAAAGAGTGGTTGTGATGTATGCATTTTATTATTGACTGTTCATAATTACCAGTGAGCATACATGTCTGAATTTTGATGAAGTAAAGAAAAGTCTTCTTTGGTCATTATTTTGCTACATTTTTGGACAAATTATGGTAAACATATCTCAGGCATCAGGCAGCTATTTTACATTGCTTACTAACTATTAGATACATGAAAAACACTGAAACTATCACCACTGCTTTGAACATTTCTGACTCTAAGTTTCTCTAAAAGGGCACATTTCTCAAAAAAATCACCCAAAATTAAAGTAAAAAAAGAAAACAGTCCCCCTTTGATCAACATTACATCTGAAACCAGGGGTATTTTCTTACTCGAAAACTACAATCCATCCTATTCTGCACTAATATATCCCTGAATATGTAATAAAAATTTAAAATAAAATATTTCATGGAGAAACTATAATATGTGTTTCAGCATGATAGATACAGGCACCAGAACTTGCTGTAATTGTGCTTTACCAGCAGGTGGCGATGTACTTCTTTTACAAGATCTTTAACAAGTAACACAAGAGCTTTTACTACTGGAGTCCTTCTCTTTAAAAGATGTATCTTCATTTACAGTAAAAGCCCAATAAAATGTTAAGAATAAACTATTGTTGTTAGAAAAAATAGACCAGACCTGCCAATTCATGATAATGATAAACATCATCAACCCAGTGAAGGGGTAGGGGGATGGATACATCATAATGTGAAAATGGTATGCAAGAACAGGCACCAACTTTGGTTCAACATTGGGGGGTTATAAAAATAATTTTGTGATACACTTGTACACCTGTTATTATATTGTGTTTAATTAAAAGTTATACATGTATCCAAAGGGCCACACCTTGCATCTTTAAAGAAGAGTCCACTCATTGATCTTAGCATGTGGCTATTCTACCAATCATTCACCTTTTTTCTAAAAAAAATCTGTTTGTTCTGATAATAAACATAAACATTCTTTTTAATGTGGAGACATGGCCCAAAGAGTCTGTTTCTTGTTAAGGTGGAGACATGATCCAAAGAGTCTGTTTCTTGTTAAGGTGGAGACATGGCCCAAAGAGTCTGTTTCTTGTTAAGGTAGAGACATGACCAAAGGAGCCTGCTTCATTTTAATGTAGAGACATGGCCCAAAGAGCCTGTTTCTTGTTAAGATGGAGACCTGGCCAAAAGAGTCTGCTTCTTTCTGAGGTGGAGATGTGGTCTAAAGAGCCTATTTCTTTTTAATGTGGAGACTTGGCCCAAATACCATGTTTCTTTTTGAGAAAGAAACATGGCCAAAAGAGGCGGCCTCTTTTTGAGGTTTAGACCTATCCCAAAAAGGCTGCCTCTTTTTAAGGTGGAAATGTGGCCTAAAAACCCTTCTTCTTGTTATAGTGGAGATGTGATGTGCCTTGCACTGTTCTCGTAGTAAATGCTGTCTAAATACTGTTGCTGTTCACACAGTATTCTAGGCAGTTTATACTGCCATGACATTTCCTCTTGATTTGCACTAAATTGGGTGGGGGTTGGGTCATTCCACAGTTGCCATGTAGGTGTGCAGATCACCAGCAAAATCAGCATATATCAGCTTTTACCATCATGAAATTCATACTGATCTGTACTGTTTTTTCCCCAGCAGGATATATATTAGAATTGCTTTAAAGATTAAAATAGCATTAAATTGAACAGAACAGAGCTAAATTTATACTGCAGTCACTTACAGATAAAGACGCAGCTCTGTTACTGCTTGCAGGGCTTCCTGTTTACAGCTAGGCAGCCTTATCATTTATTTGGCATCAACTGAAATTTAGGACGTCTGGTTCCTATCACCATTGCTGTGAACTATTCTGACTTTCTTGAGAATGATACATTTTACATCAAACAACACTAAATAAAAAATAAAATAAAATAAAATAAATAATAATAATATTAATATTAATAATAATAATAATAATAATAATAATTATTATTATTATTATTATTATTATTATTATTATTATTATTATACTACTACTACTACTACTAAGAATAATAATCATCATCATCATAATAATCATAATCATAATAATAATCCCAAACTTTTGAGAAACTCATCACATGCATTCAAATGTAATAAGAGTCATGTTTACAGAATTGTATCTTTACCCCAGATGTAGTTAATTTGTTTTGTGTCAGCAGATTGGCTTGTTAACTTTCTACTGGTAATACCTGATCACTGTAGTAACATAGACTTCTACTAAAGAAGGAAATGTCAGTTGCCAAACATGTCTTGCCCTGTGGACAACATTTGGGGTATGAATTCTGTAAACTTAATTTTTCAATGACCCATTTTAAAAAATTCTCTATGCGAATAATTTCTGCAAAAAGTCACTGCAAAGACCCTCAGGAATTTTACAGAAATAAAATTTCTGCCTTCTGTACAGGTACCTTTTGTTTGGTCAGACTTCATTATTGAACATGAGGCTGTTTAAGTCAGGCCCAATAAGTGTGAGCCAAAACACACTATGGGTAATGTGAGGCACAATATTAGGGTCAAGTGAACTCACAAGATGGTTTCACTTACAGTAATCACCAAAACCTGCTGTGAGAGCATTAGGGTCTTAGTCACATGACTGGAATGTTACAATTAGCACTATTATAGTTTATACAGTTCTGTTTCAGGGTCCCACTTTCCTTGTGTTTGGTTGATCCAGCTCATTGACTCTTTTGAGGCTTGTATAAAAAAGATGATTGAGGAGATACAGTAGATAATTATACGAGTTGGACAGGTTACTGAACAGAAAGATTTTTTGAACAGTATAGACTGTTTTTTTCGTTGCCCTACACTTCCACCCAGCACCCAGTAATTATAGGTGTTATGGTATGTTTCAACATGTGGTGTAGGCTTTGTAGGCTAGTCAATATAACACAATATTCAATAAAAGAATACATATTATTTTCACACCATCACAAGTAATTATAAAAGCTGTTACCCAAAATCACTAAAAAACACTATTATGTAAATGTAATAATTACAAAACCACAAGTAACCTCATCATGTTTTCCACTTTTATGCACTATTCAGAAAGGTTTTATTGTACATGTAATATGTGTAGAAATATGTGTAGTTTAAGTCTACAAGATATATTTTCCAAATCACCATTAAAATAATGTGCAGTTTTGACATCATTATATGAACAAACATATATTGACCTGATGTTAATCTTGTGCCTTTTTATATATTTAAAATAATCTAAAACTACATTGGAATTTATTTAATTAATTATCACATGTAGTACTAACACCTGCCAGAATTCTATAGCAACAAATGTTGGGTTATAAATGAATTGATGCATGAACCATTCCAGACACTGAATGCACTTCCCTACTGATGACTTCATTGATTTACAGGAATTGGGTACTGATGGGCAGGAGAGATTCCAGTACTTCCAGCTGTTTTAGAATCCTGTTTCCAAGGCCAGGAACTGTTTTTGGATCAGTGTGACTCACAAGTAACTCTGACCTTGAATTGTTAACCATGTTTTGAGGAAAATTAGCCTTACATGTTTGTTATAGGGAGCCCCCATCTATCATCACCGTAAATGATACAGCCAGAGAAGTGATCTCCGATTATGCCCAGATGGTTATATCTATTAATATGGTTTCCAGACCAACATGTGTCTTTGCCCTCAGCTTTCAGTGATCTCATTTCGATTTATCAGCCTGGAGTTTTGAGGTTTTGTGGGTTTGTTGATTTTGGCCAGATATCTAGCACCTCGCCAGTTCTCTAAACCACCCCTTTCCTGATCCTTATTTGTTTTTCCATCTCTACAATTTATAGCTAGGCCTCTCTCTCACTGCCAACTTCACTTTCCCTCTCCCTTCTTTCTTTCTTTCTTTCTTTCTTTCTTTCACTTTCTTCTCTCCTCCTCCTCCTTCTGTCTTTCTCTTTTCATCCTCCTCCTCCTCTCTTTCTTCCTTGCCTCTCTCTGTCTCTTCACCTCCTCACTCTCCTCCTCATTTTGTTCCAGTTCCTTCTTTCTCTCCTCCTCCTCCTACTTTTCTCTTTCTGTCTTCCTCCTCCTCCTCTCTTCTTTCACTTTCTT
>BRDA01010610.1:34018-70160 GCA_036984385.1 Crenuchus spilurus
CTCTCTCTGTCTGTCTCTCTCTCTCTCTCTCTCTCTCTCTCTCTCTCTCTCTCTCTCTCTCTCTCTCTCTCTCACTTTCTCTCTCTCTCTCTCTCTCTCTCTCTCTCTCTCTCTCTCTCTCTCTCTCTCTCTCTCTCTCTCTCTCTCTTTCTTTCTCTCCCTATCTCTCTCTGTGTCTCTCCCTCTCACTCCACCCCCCCCCTCTCTCTCATGGGATTATTTGAAAACATTCATCCCTTCTGCTCGATTTTCCCTGCTATACAGATGTATGTGTGTGGTCCAGTTAGAGTAAATGTGTGTTATATCTAAAGACTCATTAATGAAATTTGTTATTAACATACACTACTGCTCAAAAGTTTGGAGTCACCCATTAAATGAAACATTTGCCATAAAAATAAATACTTTCTATCTGTTTCAAGACTATAATAAAAATACACAAATGCTGCTCCTCCAGATACTCAATCATCTACACTCTTAAAAAAGAGGGTTCTTTAAGGGTTCTTTATATAAAACCATGAGCACTTAAATAACCCTTTGGGTTCTTTGCATGGTGAAAGGGTTCTTCAGATTGATGAGGAATGTGCTGTAGATGGTTCTATAGAGACACCTTTTGAAAATGGTTCTATATAGCACCAAAAGGGTTCCTTATTATTACAAGCTTGAAATCATAACTACAGCAAAACCATTTTGAGAGCTATATAGAACCATTTTCAAAAAGGTTCTATATAAAACCATCTACAACGTTTTCCTCATCAATTTGAAAAACCATTTCCCCATAGAAAGAACCATTTTATCTATGAGAAGGGTTCTTTGAGTGTTCAGGGTTTTATATAGAACCGTTTTCTTTACTAATGAACCCTTGAAGAACCATCTTTTTTAAGAGTGTGTGGTAGAGGAGTGAGATATGGCAGTAAACTCTTGTGGGAGACACCAAAACTGAGCTAAAAAGCAATGATGCTGTTCTACTTTACCATTCTATCATCCATTTATAGTATCCATTTATATTGGATTGTATTAAAAAAAATTTTTTTAATTTCTGAAATAAAAGTATGCAGTGACATGGACATTTCTGGGTGACCCCAAACTTTTGAGCAGTATTGTACACTGTTATAATAACACAGCATGTCTTACATTGTTACCCAATATTCACAGCTATACTGATAATAATCTGATACATCAATGGTTAAAGAGCAGGAGTTAACATAGCCTGAACACAGTAATATAATTATTAGTGAGTTGATGCATTAATCACACTGACAGTACAGTTAGGTTTGACTGACTCACGTCTGAAAAGTGGATGTCTCATTGTTGCCAATGTTGAAATTCTAAAACTACATTTTTGACACAAAGGGGCACCCATTGCCTGGTGGTTAGGGATCTGGTCTTGTGACCAGAAGATTGCCGTTTTGATCTGTTGGCACGTCATGACTGAAGTGCACTTGAACAAGGCTCCTAACCCACAACTGCTCCTTGAGTTTCGTGGATAAGGCTGCCCACTGCTTCAGGCACATGTTCTCATAGCCTAGTGTGTACACTAGTGTGTGTGTTTCATTGCACGGATGGGTTAAATATGGAGGTCAAAAAGTTGAATCTAATCTAAACTTATAAAATGTATTTCCGTCACTCAGTATAATTAATAAAATATAATTATTGCACCCAAAGTAATTGATATTCCAATTTACATTTATAAGACTACTTAAAATGTACTTTAAATTTTTGTATTTTGCTTCATCTTACAGATGAGAGCACTACATGAACATTTGTACTCAAGGACACCACTTAATACACAACTTCAGCTATCTTCAGATCTAGTCCTTCTCAACCCACCTGGCTGAGTTCATCTAGAAACGTAGTGTAATTGAGTAAGGAGATTGATACAGACTCGTAGCCAAGGGGGGTGCGTGGTTTTTTATGATTTACATATGTAGGTACATGCAGGCAGTAAAGATATAATATTGTGTTATGGTATACCAGTATATCTCATTAGGTACATGTACAGTTGTAATAAACCTAATTATAATATCTCAAATGTTTCTTTAAGTTCTTATGATGAACCTAAATGGGCAAAAACCAATAAATCAGCATTTTTCACCTCCAAAAATTCTAATTTTTCTCTCTTCCCTGGAGGTGTGCCCCTTGGGCCCCAACCAGAGCATTGCTCCTGGACCCCTTTAAATGATCAACTCAGTGTGAATGTGAATTACTAAGGGGATAATATAAGGCTACTCATCAAAATTTATCAAACATGGACAAATTTTGTTTTATGTTGTATATTATTGCCATTTGTCATATTACAAGTCTTTAAATTAGAGTTGGTCCTATATGGAATATAATGAAGAATTACCCCTCTCCAATGCCCAAAATGCATCTGAGACTATCTAAAAAGGCTTCAGCTTCCGGGGGCCGCCCCCGGCCTCACTGGCTTCGGCCCTTTGGGCCTCGCCTTTCCCCAAAACAGGCCCACTTTCTTACAAAAAGCACCCCCCCCATAACAGAAGCTGGCTACGGCCTGTGATATGCTTGACAGTGGACCCCATGTACATGATTTGAAGGCCCAATTTACTCAGTTGGTCTTGCTTTCTTGCACCAGTCCACCATCAATAGTTTATTTTACATTTGTGATACATGCTATACTAGAACTACATAACTTGAATCATGGTTTATATTTTAAATACCTTTAACATATATTGAGATCTAACACTTAACATAAAGATAATAGGTTTAATTGTTATACTGATATCTAAGTATTGAAAAATAAGGGCTAATAAACAGAAACTAAAAAAACTGCTGATAATGATGGGGAACCTTCCAAAAATATTTAAACATACTGATTTCATTAACTTAAAAAGGGAAAGTTGTAATACTATAGCTGAATAATCTTACACTAACACTTAAACCTAATCCAAACCTGAATGTTTATGTGTATTCTTGTTTATGTTTATTCCTGTCATTATGAGGACTTTTGGTCCCGCAGTAGAAAAAATTATTCCTGGACTACACACACATAAGCACACACATTATGTGGCGATAATTTAAAAATGTAATTTTAAATTATACGCATATGTATTCAAATTCTCTCTTTCTTCATGTCACAAATTCTCTCTTTCTTTTTCATGTCACAAATCAAATTTGCTCTGGGTCACAGATTGAAGCTCTGCAAGCTTTCTCTGTGATCCTATGAACATATTACAACATAAAGCTGTATCTAATCCCATTTTCTGCTGTAGAATGTGGCTGAATAACACAATTTGGAGTGAGGATCTTTGTAAAAAATTTTAAGCCCAGAGGATGCTATGAGACCCCCTCTTCTGATTGTTTGCATGTGCTTGTTTTGAATGGCTCTCGGCTGAAGGCTTGCCCCATATTTTAGTCATTTATTTGTGAAGCATGATTATATTTTATTCTGCTGTGCTTGCTGATAGGGTGTGTCAGGATTTAGCTCTTGGCGAGCTTACAGCTAAGCCATAAAAGTTTCCAGATTTTACACTTAGGGGGAAAAAATGCTTTTGTCAAGAGAGGAACTAAAGTGTTCCACAAAACGGTGCCCATGATGCCTTTTAGCATGTAGGCTCCATAACCCACTGACTTTGCTAGTATTATTTTTTTCTGGTAGTTTCCAGAAAATTACTGTTCCTTCAGTACCTACAGTAGTGCTTGAAAGTTTGTGAACCCTTTTGCATTTTCTAAATTTCTGCATACATTTGACCTAAACATTTAACAGATTGTCACAGAATTATGTGAACTTTAGGATTAGAAGATCATTTGAAGGTGAAATTTGAGTCAGATGATGTCAACCAATGGGATGACAATTTAGCAAATTCTAACGGAAAATGTGAGAACAACTGTCCTTGAGCTGAATCTTAAGAGAGTGTAGTATAAGCACACAAGTCATCCTACCAAAAAAATGTTTAAGAATAAATAATAAAGTTTGTGTTTTGGAGTGGCCAAGTCAAAGTCCTGACCTTAAAAAATATTGTGGAAGGACCTGAAGCAAGCAGTTCATGAGTTCCTCCAGGCCAATGTGCAGGACAGATCAACAATTACTGGATTTTTGCAAAACAATTGCTGTTGGGGGGTCACGCCAGATACTAAAAGCAAAGGGTTAGGGCTACATACTTTTGCCACTCACTTTTGTTTGATTTGGTTCTCTTTATCTTTATATTTTTAGGACAATCTGATTAAGTTTTAGTTTCAAGCGCCACTGCATGTCACTTTAAGGAAGAACATTTTGACTTAAATAAATAATAAAATAATATTTGCACTCATTAATTTGGTCATAGTTTCATAAGTGAGTAAGAACTGTTTCTGAGTACTGAGAAGTGACAATATCAATAGAGCAGACTACACACCTCTAAACTTTCAAAATGACAAAAAATAAAAGGGCATTTTGAGAACTATCAACTGATTTTCAATGATAATTAAGTTGGAGAAACTGTGAGGACCATGACAAAATCTTCAGCTTTTGCCCCTACAGACAGTGTCATGTTTGCTTTGAGAATTTGTTTCTGGAACATTTGAATTTTTGTTCGAATCCACTAACCAGTGACATTTTTATAATGATTGCAAACCAAGCACAAATCATGTTCAATCTGCCCCTGTGCTTAGTGAGATGTACTTTTTTTTATTTTGCACCCTTTTTCTTCAAATGTACCTTTGCTCAGTTCTGTTTTAACTTCATCAGACCACAGGACTTGTTTCCAAAATGTTTTGGGCTTGTTTAGATATTCATTCTAACGCTGACATTGAATTTTGTGGTGATGATACAAGAAAGTTCTTATAGCCTTCTTCTGCTTCTGGAAATCAATTATTTTAAAACTAATGGAGCTAGGCAGCTGCTTAGAGGAGCTCATGACAGTTGATTTTTAGTACAACTTTTCAAGACTCAGAAAATATAATATATATTAATAATATAATATTAAACCTTTGAAATTTGCATGACCAGTTTTGAGACCTTGGTTATCTGAGAGCTCAAATCAGTTTGTGTGTCAATTTTCATTTGAAAAAATATATATTTAACTTGTTGTCTTTTGCAGGTTAATCTCCCATGGTCAGGGATGCTCAAACCTTTGCATGGCTCTGTACATCATCAGTGTCCAAACAAATTTTTTTTCCAGTTTTCTGCATAATTTTAGCAGAACAGCTGACCTTTAAATTTTTATATTTACTGAAGTGAATAAACAGAAATTACCTTACATTTCTTAATTAAACCTAACACTTATAAATATTCATTTTCATTAAAGGATTTTGCTTTCTGCTTTAAAATTCCCATTTTGGACATTTATGTCTTTTTTCTTTATCTGAAACACTCCACTGTTTTCCTAGCTGTACAGTTTAACGTTCAGGTTAATGTCCTTTATTAGTTGACATTTAATTTGGCCTCTCACATATATGTCATACTGGAGTCTTTTCCTCATTAAATAAATGACCAAGTATAATATTGTTGTCTCATTTGTTTAACTGGGTTCTTCTTTTATGACTTGTGTGAAAATCTGATGATGTTTTAGGTCATATTTCCAGTATGTAGAAATATAGAACATTCTAAAGGGTTCACAAACTTTCAAGCCCTACTGTACATACAATTCAATTCTCCAAATGGTCCAAATGATAGTTACCTGGAAGCAGTTTAGCTTTTAATATATGATTTTAACAAAGAGAAGGAAAAAACACATCAAAGAAGTTTGATTTCGTAACTATGTGTGTAACCAGATCATCAGCATAGCTTTCCAGAGACTACAGTTTCTTCTTCACCACACATATATACACATATACACACACTCACTCATGTTTAGACTCAGTGTAACAAACAAATCTCCTAAAAAATTTAACTCATTAAGACTCATTTCCACATGCGGAGAGCTCAGAGGTCAGTTCTGTTTGAGGAAAGAGAAGGTTACAATTGGAATGTCGGACTTTAAGACATTGACGAAACAATATACTGTAATTATATAGCTTCATACTAACTCTGCTATTTTCAACATGTTAAAAAACATTTTACTCTGAACGGAACTTGAAAATTTCATGAAATGTCTCTAAATATACCTCTGCTCACTGCAGCCACAACATTATTTAACTTCATGAGTCTATAAGATATAATGTATTTACAAATTGCCTTAGGCTTTTTAGACATTCCTTTGCAAACTTTTGGTGCTGAATTTTCTGGTGAGGATGCAGGAAAGGTTTTCTGCTAATGACTCTTCCATAAAGGTCATGTGTGTGCAAATGCTACTGCACAGTAGAACAGTGCACCACCACTCAATAGTCTGCTCCTTCTTTCTAAAGTTTAAGATTCACCTTTTTGCCACAATGGAATTTGAACCCCAGATTTAACCCATTCGTGCAGTGAAACTGCAACACACTCACACTAGAGTGAGAATTGTGCCCGAAGTGGTGGACAGCCCTTATCTACCAGTGCCCAGGGAGCAGTTAGAAGGTTAGGTGCCTTGCTCAAGGGCACTTCAGTCAAGTCCTGTCTGGGGATCAAACCAGCAACCTTCTGGTCACAAGACCAGATCCTTAATTACTAGACCATTCTGCATGCAGTCAAAAACAGATTTTGATTGACCTTTCTAGCAATCATGTTAACAACTCTCATGGAATGTTTTGGTCTTCATACTTCCAAACTGGCCTGGACCTTAGGGATCTGGTCTTGTGACCAGAAGGTTGCCGGTTTGATCCCCAGACTGGTCATGACTGAAGTGCCCTTGAGCAAGGCACCTAACCCCTACTGCTCCTTGGGGGCCATGAATAGGGCTGCCCAATGCTTTGGGCACATGTTCACAGCCTAGTGTATTCACTAGTGTGTGTGTTTCACTGCACAAATGTGTTAAATGTGGAGGTCAAATTCCATTGTGTGCAAATCAAAACACATTGGCAAAAAGTTTCATCTAAAGTCTTAAACTTGATATCAACTGTTTGCTTTGCCTCCAATCTTTGCTATTTTCTTATATCATTCCCCTGCTTTGTGGACATCAGTTATTTAAAATTCCATACTGATAGTTGGCTGCTTGGAGGATATGTTTGCTGATTGTTAGGATAAAGTTTGAGGAGTCAGAAAATGTTTAAAGCTTTGACATTTGTATCACCTGGCCTTTTTACTGATAATGAATTTTTCATTCCTAGATTGTCCTGAGTGTTCTCCTCCAATGAGAATAAACTGACACTATATTATCTGGCAATTATGTTTTTGGTATCTAATAATATGGCAAAAATACATCGTTAACAAGATGCATCACCTATCTCTCTCCCTTTCTCTCATTCTCCTTCATGTTATCATTCCTCATTTCCCAAATCTGCTTCATGTCAATTGATAATGATGGATGAGTCACACACTCTTCCTCATTCTCCGTGTCCTCCCTCTCCCTTGCACTCCTCCATCAATCTGTCTTTTGTAATGCTCAGCACTCAGCTATGAATGTGTCCTGTCAGGATGAGGGTAAATATTTACCACACTCAGAGACTGCAGAGGACACACACACACACACCCACTTAGTTTCATTTTTAGTTTTCCTTCCATGAAGCAATCAAAAATATTTGTCCTAGCCTGAACCTTAATGATTTCTACCAACATCCTGAAGTCAGATTTTGTTTTAACCAGATACCTCACTCCATCTGTCTGACACATATTCGACTGTGTGTACAAGAAAGTTTCTGAGACATGGTGTGTTTGTGTATATTTTTGTTTGTTTTTCTCAATTTTCAGGACAAAAATGTTCCAACTATAGGAAAACCAGAGAAAACAGGATCATTAAAAAAGTCCCTGGCTTTGTTACATAATTTGTAATTAAGGTCTGTCTTATCAAGCCAATAAAGGTCTGAGACTTTGGTAAAAGTGATAAAACATTTGTATAGTGCTTATTTCATTTTTTCCACTGGAAAATTGAACAAAACAAAAGTAATACACCAAACTTGCTTAAAATGTTGAAAAGAATTTTTCATCTTTAACATTATGCCTTTTGGAGCTCAGTTAATCTCCTACTCACTTGCATATTCCTAAAAAACAGGAATATCAACAAAATGGTTCTGGCTTTTTAACATAAAGTGTAATTAAGGTTAGGTTTCTGAAAATTCTTAATTACAAAGTATTTAGTAACTCACATGTAGAATACAAATGCTCTCTGTCAGATCAAAACCTTACAACTCACTTTTGTTACAGTATTTGTAAATGCCAGACACACTTTGCCTAGTTTGAACATTTCACAATGAATGGGCCAATAATTCAGAATTACTTGGAATGAAGTCCTGTTAACATTCTTTATTTATAGTTTTTCCTCTAACGCTAACGTTAACAGGTTAAAGAAGCAAAGACTTTGACAACATTAGAATCAGAACATATAACACATATGGGACATATGCATGACCACATGTCCTGACATTGTATGAAAACAAGTGTATGTGAGTATGTGAGGAGTGTGTGTTTGTGTGTGTGTGTGTGTGTGTGTGGGAGTATAGGACTGAAGTCTGGAAGTAATCAGAGATGCCGGGCTGCGCTCCAGCGCCCCCTCCCCATGATGCAACTAGAGTTTTTAGGACGGGGGGAGGGGTTCCGTCTGGCCTTTCTGTTTCTCCCTCTTCATCTCTCTTTCATATAGTCATTCTCATCAGACAACCTCAGATAGTTTGAAGATAACCATCCATATGGATACCCAAAAGTGAATGACTGAATGAATTAATGAACATATAGCCTAACCACTGCAGTATATAGACTTGGTGAGGAATGTTTTGATGTATAGTAGACTTTGCATCCTGCTGTTCTTCATGTCAGCAATAATGTATTACTTAGTCAGTTTGGACAGATATTTGCCCATATTAAATCATTTAAAGCAGCCTAATTATGTAGGACTTTCTATGAAATTATGTTAAATTCAAACAAGTATTATAGTTACATAATTATTTATACATTTCTATAAAACAGTACTACAAAGCCTAAAAATATTATCGATAACTATGTAAATATATGTAAATCTTATATATGTATTTTTGTAATGGTTGCATTAGCCTATTTTGGTCATGTTTGCCTCTTGGATGGTGGACCAATGACCCAGTGATGCTACACTGAAGAGGAAATTAAAGGGGTGGGCAAATATGTCAGGGGATTTACAGAGCTTATTTTATTCCTTTTATCCATATATTCAGCCAAATTGAAACGGCTTACATCACAGGGGAACTTTTTGCCTGTTCTCAGGAAAGAGGAGAGGGAGTGGACAGGCTGATCAAATCGTGCTGACGTGATGACGAAATGTGATATATTATCACCCCGGGTTCGCAGTTCAAGTGTCCAAAGCGTCCACCCCAAACACCACTTGCCTTCCATTCCAGCCCCCAGAGGGGGGAGGAGTGTGTCCAGACTCAGCCAGAAGGCTCCGCGGCTTTGACTATAACCTCCCTCCTCCCTTTGTCATGCTGAATCACAGACACACGTACTGATACTGGAGCTGCGCTGGGCTGCCTGGATGGGACAGAGGACAGAAAGGTGAGCGGATTTGCTCTTACACACAGTTTCTGAGGAGAAGCTGCTCTGGTTGCGTCTTAGAAAGAACAACGATGATAGCAGTGTTAGACTTTACGTTTTAAATATACAAACGTTTGGTTTGGACAACAAATGCTAAGTTTGTTATTCGCTAATTAGCATAACTCAACATATTAAGCAGAAAGTGACAATAAATGTGTTACAAACTGTTTTACGTATTACAAACCGTTGACTTTACTTAATTGACACATTTTGAAGCGATTAACAGTAGATATTGCCCTAGTTTATGTGAAGCGTCCATTACTATCGTATTTACGTCAGTTTTCTTTGTTTAACGGCATTAACGGTCGCAGATGCTCTCGTGACTGGTTTTACCTCTGGATGCTAAACCATACTGAACCTTCTGTAGGGAGAGAGGCTGGAAAGAGCAGTCAAAATTCATTATAAATAAACTGCTGTACAAGTAAATATAGCTACCAAAAGACAGCGACTAGTAGTAATGAACTGACTAAATACCGGATTCCTTTAGAAGCAGTTGAATTAAAGGAACGTTAGTCATTAGAGACTAAATATTAACAACTAAAATGTAACTCAGCAAAAAGTAGACTTCTCACAAGTATCTTTGAATGAAAGGTATCCTAACGAAGTCAGAAGGGCTGAAGAAACCCATCAAATGTGCGATTAAGTACATGTAAATACTACAATTGAATGAAAGTATTGATTAATGGTGGTGTTTGGAGTCTTGAGTTCAACTTCCAGCCTGTTATCACTCCAGAAAGCCCTTGTGCTGACTGTTTGACAAGAGCTGCAAATCATTACACAGACTGAGAGTGGTGTTTACCTAAACCAGATTTTCTCAAACTGGGTCCTGGAGTAGGTCTGCGCTACACATTCCCTGCTCCAGCACTTACTTTAACCTAAATAATGTCTGTAACCTTTGTATGAATTGAAAGCGGGAAGCATTAAATGAGTTTTATTCCCCAGAACTTTGTTAGATTTTTAACATTCATTCATGACTTGTCGCACAAATTTGACCACAGAGTGCCTTTGCTTTATCATAATTATAAACTGCTTGTCATAATTTCACAGTCCACAGCAGCCAATGTGAGAATAGTCTATTGTAAATGTCTAATTAAACTGAATTAAAATGTACAGTGCAAGAATACTCCACACCAGGACTTGGAAGCACTGACCTAAATTCGTGGAAAGCCAACAGGTTAAAGGGCTATTACAGTGTTTTTCAGCCCCATCTGTAGCTACCACATTTGTAGTATATGGTTGATTACTGTGGGCAATAATTTAAACACGCTTCCCTATACTTAGAAAAGAAAATACACTTATAATAGAAGCCATTGGGCATTTGAATGAATTCCTTCTGTAAATATTTATGTGAAACAAACATACAAAAACAATTGCGGCCATTTTTTTTCAACCCTATCATGCATACTTACCAGAAAACCTTTGAGAAAGCTAATTTAACCAGAACACCTTTTTAACTTTGTTCCACTAGTGTTTAAATGTTGGGTAAAACTTCACAAGCTTTGCTTTACTAAGGTATGTTCACATCCTAAAGCTTCTGTTGTGAATGCAATAGTTGTAGTTTTTAATTATATTGTTAATTATTATTGTTGTATTGTTGTTAATTATTATTGTTGTATTGTTAATTATATTGTGTATAGTAAATGCTTGTATAGAGAATTTAACAATTGCCCAAAGCTTCCATTATAAGTCACTTTCAAATCAATAGGTTTATGTGTATGGAAATATATCATAATTAGTACCTGTGGTTGATCAGTAGTAGAATATAAATACAGTAGATAGAGATTAGGTTGAACACACATTGCTTTAATTGCGCTCTTGACCAGTCCACTGAACCTAAACAATAGCAAAATGGTGAGGATGATCATCTTATGTGAAATATTAGACAGCCCCTCACTGTACTTTCCTTCCAATGTATTCTCAGCTTTTTGGGGGACTCCTCCCTTGTTTGAATTTAGGGGGTGAGACTAGCTTATTATGGGCCCCTCTTAATGTCTGCCATAGGGGAAAGCCAAAGCTTTCTCAGGTGGTGGGAGATGGTGAACTCATGGTGAAGGATTGTGTTGCTGACGGCGTAAAATGATCCCTCACTTCCTGTGGAGGCTCCTTTCAGCCAGCCACAAACTGCAGGAGAGGGAGACTGAGGCAGGATAGACTTGATCTCTCTCTCTCTGTCTCTGGATGTAGTATATTATATACAACCAGGCAGTGTAGATGTGGTTATGGTTTTTATGAGTCTATGTGGGTGGGATCCTTTATACAGGCAAAGTAGTCCTCAAATATTTTTGTTGTACCTTAGCGGTTTTCTTTAAATTGCTGAAGTCAGAAACTTCATTAGCTGATATGGTTAGCATGGCCACCAGAGACTAGTTTAATGAGTAGTTGAATGCCATATTATGAATATAAGTACATATTGCAATTGTAATGTGCCTTGAAATATTCTGAAAACATTACATTGCAAAAGTGGTGATACAAGAGCTGTCTACAGTGCAAATATAGCCATTTTCTTTTAGAACACTAGCTTGATTCTTTCATAATTAATACTTCTAATGGAAAAAAGGTGGTAACACTGAAAAAAAAACATTTTTGGGTGCTGTTGTGCCTTATATTGCAATAAGATGTATAATATTGTCATTAATATATTTTTAAAAAAATTGTGTTAGGTCAGCCTAAAACTGTTTACTGTATGTGAAATTGCTTTAGGAGACATTATTACTCATATTCATATCTTTACTGTTGTGATGATTTCACTATGTTTTCTCTAGAATGGAGCATTTGACCCATCATTTACTGAGGTGTACAGAAACTTTGAAAAATGCTAATTCCCCTTAATGCAAAATAGTTTAAGATTGGACTGCATTATTATGAGCAAATATATTTACGCCTGTTGGATCTTATGAAAGCCTTCATTCATCCAAACAGTCAAAAAACATCTGTGACTGGTCAGGATGATCCTAGCACATACAGTCATTCAGTGATTGGTTAAAGCACGGGTGCCCAATCCTTTTCCTGGAGATCCAAAACCCTGGAGAGTTAAGATCCCACACACCTGACTTTGATATTCAGATGACCTCGAAAGCCTGTATCAGGTGTGTAAGATTAAGTTTGGAGCAAAACTCTGCAGGGTGGTAGATCTCCAGGACCAGGATTGAATACCCCATGGTAAAAAGTTCCATCTGCACACTTCTGTGATATCAGCACTAGGTTAATGTTATGACCAGTCTTATACAACCAGCACTTCAGAGAGAGGATGTGCCCCAGACCTGCAGGAAAAGCAATCACATAGCTTAAACTCTGCTGAAAGCTTCAATGGACTTGCATCATTTCATAGAATGCAGATGGATGCTGAAATCTGAGCTTTTCCACTTCTGCTTTTCCACTCAGTATTGTCATTAAAGTCTCTCTCTCTCTCTCTCTCTCTCTCTCTCTCTCTCTCTCTCTCTCTCTCTCTCTCTCTCTCTCTCTCTCTCTCTCCTTCTGCTCTCTCCATTGTTGGAGAATATGGAAGAAAAATTAAAGGAGGGTTTGAGCTCTTGGCTTATTCAGAATATCATTGGGTGACTCCTTAAACAAATCACTTATATAACTTAAAAACCTTCATTACTTGATTGTTGGAGTGATTGCACATCTTGCTGTGATGTATTTTTTTAGAGGTATATGGGCAGAGTTGTTTGAGTGCACTTCTTTCATACTGAAAGAGTTGCAGTGTTGTGTATGTCACATGGAGTGTGTCACAAGTTGAATGTGTATGTGTATTTCTTGGCTTTCTGCAGGGAGCACGCTGTGTCTGGGTGAATCCTACTTCTTCTGCATCAGTCATCCAGATCCAGAAGAGGCCAGTCAAATGAAGAGCATGCTGCCTCAGAAAAGTGTAGTGCGATCACTGGCCTACAGCAGCACAGGTGACATTTAAAGTCGTATTTCAACAGCACACTCATAGTTGTATGAAGTATGATTGACATGCCATTAAGGTTTGGGAAAAATAATTAAATCTTAATGAACTGAATCAATAGATTTAAATTAGTTATGTTGCATGATATATACAAATTAAAGAACAAGCCTGTGGGGATGCATTTTTTTGTTTTGTTCAAAAGATGGTTGCCACCTTGAACATCATAATTTTTCATGCTTTTGGTCATTCCCTTAATTCAGTGGTCTGATGGTTACAAGAACATAAATGTTTAGAACAGGTAGCCTCTTCTGTTACTTGAAATTTTACTATATAGTATTATAGTATTTAAAAACACATCTTTTGTTACATCATACAACATTAGTGTAAGTAATCAAGGCAGTAAATAAGTTAGAAATTAATGGTCATGATGACTCCCAGCCTCAAAATTCCAGGTCAGGGTACTAAAGTAAATGATTTGTATCTAATGTGCAAAGCTAAAGTCCAGATCCCAGGCAGTCTGTGTTTTTGTGTTTGAGAGAGACAGTATGTGTGTTCTTTGTATTAGACAGACCACAGCTCCCACGCATTGTGCTCTGCACTCTGTATGAGTTCTGACCCAGACCCCTTAAAAACATTCCAGCCCGCCTCACGTTGCTTGCGTTCTGCCATTTTTAGACGAAGGTTTTCTTCCACATCACCCATGTTTGTTTTGGGTTTAGAATCATCAGGAAGGGGTTTCTGCTGTTCCTAGTCAGCAATCATCAAGTACAAACAGCTCATATAACATCTTCATCCTCAGCAAAACCTCAGATCAGGCAGCACCTTATCTTTCAATTTATTTGGAGAGTGATTTGAAAATTTCTGCATGTGTGACCAACCACTCAAACAATGAGCTGAAGTACCAGCATTGTTACGCGGCATTTCTGGTTTGGCTTCTGAGAGATTTCTTTTCAATGAAAAGTGTCTGATATCATATCTGATGTGCTTAAAAAATGGTAAGGTACAACCCGTGACAGTCTTTCGATTAGGTTTAGTTGTCTAAACATGACATTCCTTTTCTCAGAAGTATAAAGTAAAAAAAAAAAACAAATATAAATCATACTACTTAAATAATTTATAGCTGTTAAAAGCATCACTGCTCTCAGTAACACTTTATTAGTGCCAACTATAGTAATAATTAATTTACTGTATATTCTTGATGTGTTAAACATTTTTAGTCTATTGGAAAGTGATGTTTCTCATGTGATTGATTGTGATAGACATCACAAGGGAAAAGAGGACCACCTCCTTCAGAAAGCAGACAGAAGATCGATTGGTTAGTTGAAGAGCTGCTTATGATCTGAAATTCTGATCTTAACATGTCAACAGCATCAAAAACAAAAAAAAACATTTGCTGCTTGGACACTGACTGCACTCTCCTAATGCTTTGTTGGGCACAGAGCAGTGACAAGTGGTGCACGCCAGGCAGGGTTGTTTGCTCACCTCTGCCCTTGTAGTGGGTTGCCAGATACCACCACACATATTCCACACCCTGAGAAATCCATTTGTTTGTGAAATTTAATTACCAATTGAGAAAGGGTTGGAGAAAGGATGAAAAATTGGGAAACTCCCATGAAAACCAGGAGGGTTTGCATGCTTTGTGAGACAGGTCTGTGGGTAATGTAGTGGTATGACTAGAGAAACTTAGTTTCTCCAGATATACATCAGTTGAATGGCATTTTTCGCACAAGTGTCTGTGGTATGTTATAGTACCATTATAGTAGTTCATCAGTTAGAACAGAGAAAACACCTGATACATTAAAGGAGAACAGGATATAAAATGAAAACACACTGGGTAGCAAATTAACATTTTATTCCACCTGTCTGCATTGCTGTTCGTTGCTAAAATGCATACATACTAATAGTTTTATAAAGATAAACTGATCTCAGCACTATTTTAAAACTATGGCTCTATGTTCTGTGACATGCAATAAACATTCCTAACACCTAACACTGCTATGTTATTCTAGGCTCACAGATTTCACATTGAAAAACTCAAATATTGACCTTTTAATCACTTATTTGAAAAATTGTTGAAATTCTCCTTTAATATGTCAGGTGTTTTCTCTGCTCTAACTGATGAACTACTATAATGGTATTACAACACCGCTTATATGTTATTTTTTTCCTGTTAGATTGTGGAAAACTACACACTAATGGTGGGTCACTGGGAGTGACCAATGTCCGAGGCACGCGTTCAAAGGCGGAACTCCAGGAGTTGATGGACAGCCTCCAACGCAGGAAGTCAGCCCTAGAGGCCAGTTTGTTACGAGCAAGTGCTGACCGTGCCTACCTCAGTTTGTCTCCACCCCCCAGCCCACTATCGACTACGTCTTTGCTTCAAGAACGTCCACCTCTCTCTGTCAGAATCCCCACCAGCAGCCTCAGTATGCCACCCTCCCCTCGCCAATCAGAACGGCCCATGAGCCCAGTTCACACACGCACACGTCACCAATCGCAGGACAGCCTTTTACTCACTCATTCATCTGATGGCCGCCAATCCAACACCACTGGTTCTCTCCTCTCCATGTGGAATGGCTCCTCTTCCTACAGAGGTGATGTTCTGAGGCGTGGTCCAAGTGGAGCAGCCAGTATGCCTTCCAGTCCAAGACTGGGTCGTAGACTGCTGGCCCGGGACAACGACCCTGCACTAGAGCCCTCGCCACGTCAGAGAAAATACTCCACCGGCTCTCTGAATGGACTTGGAGGAGGTCATAGCCGCTCACTGCCCAGACTCTACAGGTGTGGAAACAAATCATTATTCTTGTTCTCCTTTAACTCTCCTTTGCCTTTTAAAATCATTAATGTCATTAGCCTTTTGAAAACAATGATTACGATGGCCTCAAATTCCAGCAATGTATACAAAGTGTGATACAGCTAGAAGCTTGAGAGCCATAGTTTCATTGTAGTTTATGTATGCATTACAATGTGAAAAAGTTTTATTTTAATCTGACAGTGCCCTGTCCAGTGGTCCTAATGCTAGTTTGGGGTATTTTCTGCTCTATCACTAACACACCTGATTCAGCATATTCAGCACATGAGCTAATTATCAAGCTAACTTAGGAGTGTTAAACCAGGGAATAACTGAAACAGGACAGAGAGTTCCAGGACTGGAGATATACCACTGATGGAAAAAATATACACTCTAGACTTCACTTCAAGTGTCTTTTGTGTCACACAGAGGGGACGTGCCCACCCTCTCTCTGCCCCCCCGACGCTCATCCAGACCACGACGCAGCCTGCCCTCACTTGAGCGTCCCCCAGATGTTACTGTGACAGCCAGCATCCCCAGCAGCCCCCGCAGGGCCAGCCTCACTTCACTGGGCTCGGCACCATGTCTGGACCTGGGTCTGGGAGAGAGGAGACTGTCATTTGGTAAAGGATCGGTGAACTCAGGGATGGGTCAGAGGAGGGGCAGCATCACCTCCCTCAACAGCAAAGAAGAGCTCAGAGATTACCATCAGAGGCAGAGAGATGAGAGGCTACGAGAACAGGAAGTGGAGAGACTGGTGAGGGGCTATTAAAACACATAAACACACTGCTGATCAAACGTTTGGGGACAGTCTAGCATAATGACTGTAACCCTTTAATTTCAGGCCAAAATGTCTAGTTTTTTCATTAATGTTTTGTCACAATGTAAATTTTATTTCTACGGCACATTTAAAGCAATCACGGTTGAGCAAATGTGCTGTAGTAGGGGTGTCATAGCTGAAAACAGCACAGGAAAATGTAGACTATAACAGAACTAAAACAAAGCTTTACTTATTACACCATCAAGACTTCACAGGAAATTCAGCCAGTTTTCAAAAGCAGTGTTTTAAATTTTAATTTGAATTCTTGTAGAGAAGGAGCCTGTCAGATCTCAAAGGGGAGACTCTTCCACAGCCTTTGTGCTGCCACTGAGAGTGCTCTGTCACCCTTTAGTCTTTTCATAGCCCAAGGAACCCTCAGAAGAAGCTGGTCAGCAGATCTCAAGGCTAGGGCTCGTATAGGGGAATTATGATCATACTTTTTTGGTACTAGTAGGTTGGCAAGCTTATATAAAGTACAGTTTTGAGTGATAAAAACCATAGTCATAAAAATATGCTTTTATAGATGCTCTAATTAAACAATTACTGGGACTGTTTGTCATCAAGAAAGGGAGCATAATTCTTCTTTTAAATGTCGCCTTATATAACACACAGCTTACAAAAAGCTCAAATTTTACTATGTCCAGCACAGACATGCACATTTTATAAATTCCATGGGTGTAGATTTAATGGGTTTAAGAAATTAAAGACCTCATTCACGGTCCTTAAGAAATTTCTATTTAAAATTTACTTACTTACTAGTTTTTAAAGTGATTCTGATATTCACCAACGTTTTTTGTATTTATGTATTCATGAGCACACTTTAAATATTGAGATATTTGTTCAAAATGATTGTCTGCTGCATTTTCTTCAATTCTACAGTTGTGTAAGAACAAATTTAAGAAAACAATATTGGTGAATGAAGCCCAATGTCTCTGAAGGTATCATAAACTTGTGTAATGTTTAACTAAAAAGTAGCTGTGAAAATAAAATACTACTAACACAATTGTAATGCATCGTGCCTCCAAACCTTTGTTGGGCAGTGTACATACTTGAGTGGACCTTTAAGTTGAAAGTTTATCCTTACCCCTGAATTGGCCTCATGCGGAAATGGTAATTTAGTACATCTATTCCCACTCAGCTTCCTCTGAGACTGTTATGAAACATGAAAGAGCCCACAGGGCTTTGATCCATCTCTTTGTCGTTGGTGCTGGAGCATGTTGAGGGAGGTTCACTGGCTAATTCACACCATGTTTCACAGACTATTCACTTAATTAACTCGCACTCTATGCTCTATAGAGGGATTACAATGTATAGGAGCTCTAAAAACCAACTTGGAGGGTTTCTTTGAGCTTCACACTTAAGCTTTTTAAGTTGATTTGAAGTGTGGTTCCACTAGCTTTATCCAGCTTTTATTTGTGGTGAATGTGTTATTTAATTGTGCTTGTGGAGTGTCATATGATAACATGCTGGTACTGAAGCACAGCTAGTCACAAGCCCTCTGGCTTCAGGGCTGTAGCTGTGTGTGGTTCCTTGCTTAAATATATGGCACTAAAGATGACGTTTGTTTTTCTTGTGCATATCTGAGCCAGAAAGGGCTAAAGTCTGACTCTAGCTGTTAACATAGTTGTGTATTTTCATAAATAACACTATGTAAGTAATTGTCTGTTCAGTGGCCAAATCTGATTTGTGTGGTCAGACTCTATTCAGATTTCCTCACATTCATTGGCTGCTGTAGGTAGATTGACTAGGTAGATGCAAAACTTATCAAAACTAGTTAACTAGTAAAAACTATTATGCTGTGGTAGTTATAGCCAAACATACCCAACTATAGCACTGTATGTCACACTAATTTATCAATTCACAGCAGCATTTTATTTCTTATCAACTTTCAAATTAGAGTGATAAATATGCTGACCTATTCAACAGACTACAGAGTGTCTATATACAGGTTTTTGCTATGCTGTACATTACATTATTCAATAAATATTCAGAAATGTTTAAGCTTTCAGAATTCAGGTCTTTTATTGAAACAGTCATTGTAAACTACCAACATGCAAATTAAAAAAGTTATGCATATAGAGCTAACCCAGGCACCCCCATCCACCCCCACAACTCTCAACCTGTACTCTCTCTTGGTGTCCTGCCTGTAATGAATGTGAAATGTAAAGCAACAGTTGGGTGGGTCCAGAAAGTATTCAAACCCCTTGAAAATGTTCACATTTTGTCACCTTACCACCACAAACGTAAATGTATTTCATTGAGATTTTAAATGATAGACCAACACAACGTACCACATAATTGTGAAGTGGAATGAAAATGATACATGGTTTTAAAAATTTTTATCAAATAAAAATTTTAAAAGTATTCAACCCCTGTACTCTGATACCTCTAAACAAAATTCAGTGCAATCAATTACCTTCAGAAGTCACTTAATTAGTTAATAGAGTCCAGCTGTGTGTAATTTAGTTTCAGTATAAATTCACCTGGTCTGTGAAGGTCTCAGTGGTTTGTTAGAGAACACTATTGAATTGAACTGCAAACCTGCCAAGACATGGCCGTCCACCTAAACTGACAGATCAAGCAAGAAGAGGACTGGTCAGAGACGCAGCCAAGAGGCACATGGTCACTCTGGAGGAGCTGCAGAAATCCACAGCTCAGGTGGGAGAATCTGTACACAGGACAACTATAAGTCTGCACTCCACAAATCTGGCCTTTATGAAAGAGTGGCAAGAAGAAAACTATTGTTAAAAAAAAAACATAAGAAGTGCTGTTTACAGTTTGCCAGAAGCCATGTAAACTTGTAAACAGCACTTCTTATGTCTTTCTTTCAACAATAGTTTTCTTCCTGCCACTCTTTCATAAAGGCCAGATTTGTGGAGTGCAGACTTATAGTTGCCCTGTGTACAGATTCTCCCACCTGAGCTGTGGATTTCTGCAGCTCATGGGCCTCTTGGCTGCATCTCTGACCAGTCCTCTCCTTGCTTGATCTGTCAGTTTAGGTGGACGGCCATGTCTTGGTAGGTTTGCAGTTCAATTCAATAGTGTTCTCTAACAAACCACTGAGACCTTCACAGAACAGGTGTATTTATACTGAGACTAAATTACGTCACTGTGTGCTCGTCTGTTTGTGTGAGAAGGAGAAGGGGGGAGGGGTCTCGCTTTGTGTGTGTGTGTGTGTGTGTGTGGGTGTGTGTCATCTGCAGTGCTAGCATATTAGCTTGGCTCTCTAGCCTGTTATTTTGGACTGGCTGCGGCCGACAGCAGTCAACTTGATTCGAGCAGAATCAAGTTTCAACAATAAAGCGACGATAGTAAACATCTTTCTCGTCCATCCTTTCAACATGTCCAGCCGGACACTACAATATTATGTTCTGGCGATAAACATTTTAATATTTTAAATAGTAACATTTCATGTATTTTGTCTGATGTTTTTAGAGAGATGTTTAAAACTATGACAGTGTTAATGATCAAATAAACAAAAAAATTTTGGCCATATCGCCCAGCTCTCTCTCTCCCTCTCTATGTGTGTGTGTGTGTGTGTGTGTGTTAAAAGCTTCAGCTCTGTGTGTAAGTTGCAATATTTAATGTTCTCCACCTAGTTTCTTGTTCTGATGTTAAGGACTGTCATGCTCCAATGCTGAAAAAAATACACAAAATTTGACCATTCAAACTGAACTGCATATCCACATACAAAGTTTGCACTGTCCTATTTTGTCAGTGTTAATTGGTGACTACATATTATGTGTAAAAGTAAAGAAGTAAAAACTTGTCTAAACTGATCACCTGTATTTGGGATAAGGGAAAATTGTGTGAATTAGATTTTTGCCTTTAATCTTAAGCTACAATTAACTATTATGACATTATAATGACTGTATGGTAATCATTATTATTCTGCTGCTGTGGTTGTAATGTCTCTTGTTCCTCTAGGAGCGTCAACGTCTAGAGACTATCTTGAGCTTATGCTCTGAACTGGGCCGTGTGGAGAATGGCTCTGGTGTCTCGGCTGTCTCTGACCTGCAGAAGATTAACCGTGAGCTGGAGAAGCTGCAGGTGTCAGATGATGAGTCTGTGTTTTCAGACTCGCTCAGCACAGCTACAGAGAATGGCATTGGGGTGAAGAGCATAGGAGAGATCCAGCCACAAAGACAGCGCAGAATAAGTGGACACCGAGAAGCTAGGCCTCAGTCTCCCACCAGCAGTCTCCGCAGCTCCACACACTCCTCATCTCCACGTATTCAGAGCAAGGTGAGCAGAGCATTAAGAGGTGTGACTTTAAACTGTCTGTACTTAAATATTATAACTATACTGAAATCTGGTGCACTTTAATGTGCAATTTGTTGTTGACACAGTACGTTTTGCCCGTAGTTTGTATTATTTCCACAAAAAAGTGTTGCCTATAGAACTAAAGTAGTGAAACTGCATTCTCTTGATCTCCTCCCACTACCTTTGAAATGGGTGTGGCATTTGTCGACCACACTAATGCTTGTGACTGAAAGAATAAAATCTTCAAAACTTCAATGCAATGTCTCAGTAGTAAGTGCAGTAACTGCACTTTACCTCCCCATTCATACCCTTAATTTCAGAAGAAGCAGTGGGTGAGCAAATTTTAGGGAAAATATAGTTTAGATTGTGGAAAAATGTCAGGGATTTTTATTGTTGATGCATTGTCTACTGAAAAGTGTCTTAAATGATTTTTTATGTTCATATATGTGTGGACTTTCCAATAGAATCCAATGCACTACAATAAGTGTTGAGGCAGTATAGCTTATATTGCTGAGTTAACAATTTTACAAAATAATACAAAAATAATACTCAGGAGCAGCCATATTTATTATTCTACACAGTATGTGTTTTTATTCGGTCTGGATGATACATTAAGATGACTTCATCATGATGATTGAATACTACTTAAGTTTAATACAAATAATATGTCATTTTAATAAAATGTATGTAGAACATCTATATTTTGTATTTGTTTTGAATTTGATACCTGTGGGTGATGTTTCTTTTCTTCTTCTTATGTGAGGGCATTTCAGCCGTAGTGGAAAGTATGCGTCATGTATGGAGCCGAAGCTTTTCGAGATGTAGTAAGATCAGTACTCTTTGTACTCACTGCTTGATTTGTTTCCTGACCCCACACTCAGCCATAAATATTAAATGGGAGAGCTGAACCTCAGAAGTTTTGTTCAACATCCAGAAAATGTTTGAATTTGGTTTTGCTTACACATTATGTCATGCAAGGTTTAAGCTTAAGTGAGTGAGAGCATTTTACGTAATAAGCTATTTTCCACTGGAAAACTGTAATGACTTGATGGTTCAAAGAGAAGGAGAGGACTGGAGGATCAGGAAATGACTGTATTCCCAACGGAATTGCGCTCTCTCTCTCTCTCTCTCTCTCTCTCTCTCTTTCTCTCTTTCTTTCTGTATGTGTGTGTTTTTGTGTGTGTACGACTGAAAGAGAAAGCTAGAGACAAAATGTGTGAAATAGATGGAAAAAGAGGCAATTTGCCTGTTTGTATCTGTTTTTTTCTTTTTAGTATTATATAATGTGCCTTTTTGGGGCTTTTTATAGACGCTTGTATTAAAACAATGAAGTTATGTGCTTTCCACTGGCAGATATTTATGGCAAATGTCATTGGAATTTTAGATTGATGCTAATATCAGTGACTGAGACAGAAGCGCCACAGTAATCTCTCCATCTGTTAGTCTCCTGCATTCCTTCTCACTGTCACTGGAAACCATGTGGCCTCAGATACTGCCAGCAAACTGTCTATAAAGAGCAAAAGTGCAATAAAACTAAAAGCTCATCTTCTCCAAATCTAATTTAGAGATTGCTTTGTTTTTTAGTAGTCTTTGTTAATTGTGCATTAGTGTGTAATTTATCAATGAGATGTGATTACACTCCAAATGAAAAATGTTTTTATCACAGTCCAGATGAACAAATGATTGAGCTCATCTCTTTATCCTGCTTATTCCATTTTGACTTGGTCCCAGAGCACAAACTACTTTCCCACACACTTTAAATGCAAAACATTTCCATTCCACTTTGCATATACTTAGGGCTGCACAGTATGAACAATAGTAAAATGTTCCTCTTTTTATTGCTAAATTGTGTGATACAAGTTAGTGCACCTTTTGGGGATTTGGAGACCACTGTGGTGGGAATATGTAACTGCACAAAGTGTGGAAGAATATTTTTTAACACTGTTGTGCTACAGTCTCCTTCCCTGAGTGGAATCATTTGATGATTGCAAACATTAAAAGAGTATTCAATGAAAAACCTTATGAAGTTGTAATGGAATCTACTAATGTCATCATGTCATTGTCAATATGTTGTATTCATGTTTGAGAGCTTTTATCCAGCCCATCAAACCTAACTTTCATTTTGAGCCTGTACATGTGACATAATACATCAAGATGTATGATTAAAATAACTTCTGCCAATTCCAGCCTAACTGCTCTGACGTTAGAAAGAATAATTTAGGTTTTAGATGACAACCATACTTAAATATTTTTTTCCCTCCTTAGCAAACCTATTCTATGAGGTTTCATGAAAACAAATATTGCACAGTGCATCTTTAAAACAACATTGGTGAATAAATAATATGACAAAGCTAAAATGTATCTGTTATTTTGCCTTAAATAAATGACTTTTGTTGGGTTATGTGAATACCTGGACTAAACTCACAGATGAAGAAAGAAGAAGAGATACTTTTTATTGAATCCCATCTGGAAATTCCTCTCTGCATTTAACTCATCCAGAGTGAATACACACACACACACACACACACACACACTAGTGAGCACAACACATACACACTAGGGAGCAGTGAGGACACTCATACCTGGGCAGCCTGCTTGTTTAGGGGATTGAACTGATTATCTTTCAGTCCCAAGCCCACTTCTCTAAACTTTAGGCCATGGCTACCCCCAGCATTCAAGGGTGAGTGCAAATGCAGACCCCAAATATCAGAAATGATGAAATTTGACATTCCCACATTTTTTGCAAGGTATTTGCAAGGGTCAGCAGATAAAGTACAATTGCTGAACTGCACCTTGGGTCACCTACCCTGTTAATCATGGTATCAACTTTGACAAGTAATTTTGAGTGACTAACTTCAAACAGTAACCTGGTCAGGATAATTACACTAAGCAGTAGAAACATTGTAATTTGTTAGTGTATTGTTTCCCAGCTCACAAAGTTCAGAACCTTGATTAAGGGCTTGTTTACATATTGCATTCTTCTGTGATATCAGTATTCACAATGCTGATTAATCAACACAATATTGTAGGACCCTATAATCACAAAAATGTACTGAATTTTACTGTAAATCCTTTGCCAGCATTTTGTTTCTGTCTGTTAATCACACCTGGTTTGTTCATTATGCTTCTGTATTACCTGCTCTTTTTTCAGTTTGATATTGTGAGGTTCTGTGACTAATTTGTCCAGGTGGCAGAGGATTTGCAGATGAGGCAGGAAGTGACCCGTATAGAGGAGGAGAGGATTCAAGTCCTCAACAATGTTGAAGAGTTGGAGCAGAAGATCAAGGATTTAGACACACAGATGGATGAATCTCTAAGAGAGGTGTGTATCAGAAATTGCAACTGTTGTATACATTTACTGACTATTTTAAAGCAATGGTTCAATCAAAAATTATATTAACGTATTCTCCCCTTGCATCAGATGTAATCCATCAACCAAGAGTCTCTGGAACTGGAGCTCTTCTAGCAACACTAGAACCTAGTGGTCAATTAAGTAGCCCAGTCCTCACTGTCAAAATATGACTCAATTTTGCTTCTGTTGTTTATGAGTCACAAAAGCCTGCATCGACTTCCTGTTATTGATTCAAAACTCTGAACTATCCACAAAAGTGTTTTCACACTGCAAATGAACCACATTCATCTCACAGCTCAATGTTGTCAAGTAAAAAATAACTTAAAATGTCTAAACTACATCTGGGGAAAGTAGAAAATATGTCAATAGGATTCCTTTAATAAACCCACCTTGGTGCTTCACTTAAAAGACTCATTACTAATCTTTTTCTTTATGTATTAAGTGTTAGTAATCTTTTAGCTCAACAATGATCAGTTTCTGATTTTTTTAAATATGTTTTTGTTTGAATGCCTATTACCTGGTTTGCATAATTCACTCATGCGTTAGTGTAACACACCCTAATTCAATGTCACAGTAAATCAGTTGATTTAAAGTATGTTGAGCTAGAGCAGAATAGATGATTAATGTAATAGCATGCCATCTGTCTCTCCTTCTCTCACTGTCTGTAGATGGAGGTGGAGAGAGCTCTGTTGGAGGGTGAGCAGGATGCGGAATTGGCTCTGCTGCAGACAGATAAGGAGACACTAGAGCAGCTCAATGAGAAAATGGGCAAAATGGAGAAAACCACAAACATTGACAAGACTCAGGTAGTGACAGCTATGCTTGATTAAAAGAGGTTTAAAATAGTAAAAGCATTTAGTTTACTTTCTATATAAGATATACAGTATTGTGCAAAAGTTTTATAGAAACTTTTATATGCACATATAGAAAGTTAGATTTTAAAAGCTATAGATTTGGGCAGCAAGTGTTTAAAATGCCTTGACAAAAAACACAAATATCAGAATAAATACAGCAATAATAAAATAAGTAGATGTGTGTGCTAATATGTTGGTTTAACCTTTTCCAAACATCTCTTTGTTGCAATCCAGGTATGATTTGTAGCCATCATCCTGATTTGGTTAATGTGCACATCATTATGTTAAATCAGTTGTGCTGGTAATAAGTTTAATAAATCCACACAATGTTTGGAGCGTCGAGGAGAACTTCTGAAACCAAACATTGTCATTCAAACTAGCCCACAATATATCAGCTCCTTCTTATAGTACAACATACTTATTGCCAAGATAAATGGTTTTATATAGCATGTTTATGATTTAAGACATTTACATTGTACTGTATATGTGTGTATGTATATGTTTTTATCCCCTTAAATGTCCCAGTCCAGGTCCATTTCTCACCATTAAAAATTCCACAGCTCCATTTGCATTATTTTCCCTGTTTTTACTGAATAATAAGGCTTTGAATGTAATAAGCATGTGAAATGAAGAGGTTAAACCCAAGTTTAACCTCTCAGCACACCTTTTCCTTTTTTACCATTTTTCTTCTTCCATTGCTCTAACCCAGTCTTGCCCTTTTCTCTATCCCTCCTCCTTGTTTGTGTGTGTCTTGTGTGTTTGTCCGTGCACGGGCGGCCGATGCTTTATAGGACAAAGTCCGGTTGGAGACTGAGAGGGTTAAAGTAGAAAAGCTAGCAGAGCTTATCACGGAGCAGAAGAGCCAGCTGGACTCGTGTCCGGAAGCATTGAAGGAACAGCTCCAGAGTCAGCTCTCCAGGGTCAGTCAGCCACCTGCAGGCCTCTATAACCCTCTCCTGCTGCACCTCCCATCTCTCAGTTTTTTCCTCTGCTGTTCCAGCTTTTCAAACTCACTCCCTGTCTCCTTCCAAGGCTCCGGTTCCTCTCCCCGGTCTCTTCTTTCCTCATCTGTACAGTCTTCACTTGGGTAGGCTGCCCTTCTGGAATGGTTGTCCGTGTTCTATGCATGATCAGTGTTTATTCAGTGTGCTTTCTGACCACTCAATGAGAGCCCGTTGTGTTGCTTTGCATATTTGTAAAAGTTATACAGATGTCACCTACACAGTACCCATTGTTAAGATCAATCAAATCCAATGCAATTCTGTAACAAATCTAGGATTGTGACATGACTTTTTATGGCTAGTTCCAATTTCCTTCCAGATTTTTATAAGTGAAAGGGTTTTTTTAAAGCGTCTGCTGGAACAGTAATATTGGAAATGTACAGAATGTACAGTGGTGCTTGAAAGTTTGTGAACCCTTTAGAATGTTGTATATTTCTGCATAAATATGAGATATTTGTGAGTGACAAAAGTATGTGACCCTCTCGGATTAGCAGTTAATTTGAAGCTGAAAGTCAAGTCTGGTGTTTCTATCAATGGGATGACAATCAGGTGTGAGTGGGCACCCTGTTTTATTTAAAGAATGGGTTCTATCAAAGTCTGCTCTTATCAACACATGTTTGTGGAAGTGTATCATGGCACAAACAAAGGAAATTTCTGAGGACCTCCAAAGAAAAGTTGTTGATGCTCATCAGGCTGGAAAAGGTTTCAAAACCATCTCTAAAGAGTTTGGACTCCACCAATCCACAGTCAGACAGATTTTGTACAAATGGAGGAAATTCAAGACCATTGTTACCCTCCCAGGAGTGGACGACCAGCAAAGATCACTCCAAGAGCGAGGTGTGTAATAGTCAGCGAGGTCACAAAGCACCCCAGGGTAACTTCTAAGCAACCAAATGCCTCTCTCACATTGGCTAATGTTCATGAGTCCACCATCAGGAGAACACTGAACAACAATGGTGTGCATGGCAGGGTTGCAAGGTGCAAGCCAAAATGCTCTCCAAAAAGAACATTGCTGCTCATCTGCACTTTGCTAAAGATCACATGGACAAGCCAGAAGACTATTGGAAGAATGTTTTGTGGATGGATGAGACCAAAAATAACTTTTTGTTTTTAATGAAAAGCATTATGTTTGGAGAAAGGAAAACACTGCATTCCAGCATAAGAATCTTATCCCATCTGTGAAACATGGTGATGGTAGTATCATTTTTAGTATCAGGTAGAGTCTGTTTTGATTTTTCTGGGCCAGGGTGGCTTGCCGTCATTGATAGAACTATGAATTCTGAATTATATCAGAGAATTATAAAGGAAAATGTCAGGACATGTGTCCATGAACTGAATCTCAAGAGAAGTTGGATCATGCACCAAGACAATGACCCTAAGCACACAAGTTGTTCTACCAAAGAATGGTAGAAGAATAGCAACTGGAAATGTTTCGTTGCAGTTATTGCCGCAAAGGGGACCACAACAAATTCTGAGAGCAGAGGTTCACGTACTTTGCCACTCACAAGTATGTCATATTGGATCCTTTTCTTCTCTAAATAAATGCCCAAGTATAATATCTGTGTCTCATTTGTTTAACTGGGGTTCTCTTTATCTACTTTTAGGACTTGTGTGAAAATCTGATGATGTTTTAGGTCATATTTATTCAGAAATATAGAACATTCTAAAGGGATCACAAACTTTCAAGCACCACTGTATATGCATTTCAAATGCAAGTGCCAGCACACCTGTAACTGGAATACACAAGTTGAGTATGTATGTAATCAGTTCTGCGTGTTTGTTAATGTGGCTACATTCACAATTGAATGTCACACAACCCACACACAACTTTCAGTACTGTTCAGACCTCTCTCATTTAGTTACACTGGCAATCTGTGCATGTATTTAGCCATTGTGATTTTAACTTATATAAAATGCCTGACATTATGATCCCTGATTTGTGAATAATAACAGTGCAGACTCCACCTATTCTGCTCTGGCACTACACCAGCCTGATTTAAAGATGTACATATTGAATGAAGGATTTCATGGTTTGATGTGTGTGTGTGATCTCAGGACACAGAGATGCTGGAGACAGAGACAAGGCGTTTTGAGGATCTAGAGTTTCAGCAGCTTGAGAAAGAGAGCCGCCAGGATGAAGAAAAAGAGACGCAACTTCAGCAGCTCCTCCGAGAAATTGCAGAGTACCAGCGGGTCATAGTCACTCGCAAGGTGTGTACAGTTTCAGACAAGCTGTGTTAAAACACAGCTTAACATATCTGTGTGGCCAGGTTAGAACAACAATTTTGTTTGACTTTTAACACAACCAGGAGGTGTGCTCACAAAGTCATGGTCACATAAGACAAAGTACATAGTCGAGTGTGCTACACATACAGTAATATCACTGCTGTATTTTGAGTAATATAACTTTTATTAGTGAAGTAAAAATGCTAGTGTGCCAAAGTTAATATGTTATTTATGTGTAAACAAGAAAAATTATTAAAAACATTAACTTTTTTAATGCGTATTAAAGTATTTTAGTATTTTAACTCAAAGTATCACTAGTTCCAGTCAGATGCTGAGCTGCTTGTTATGATTCTGCTGCTCTAGCCCTTTCAATCAAATGCAGCTTTTAAATGGTGAGATTTATTGATCTCTGTCTTGATAAACATAATCCTAGCTTATGTCCATCTGTTGTCTTGGTAAATTTCCCACCAAAGTAAGTACACCAAGTACATGTAGACTCCATTATGAGAAGAATACAGGCACTGTATGAACGTGAGAAAACTACAAACTTGAAGAAGTTATACAGACTGAGTTACTCTCACTAGGGGTCAGTAATGAAAATGACCTTGTGCTCACAGTACTTCTCACATTTTAATGAACATATTTTCTTTATTTAAAAATAACATGTAAAACATGACCTGTGCAGCACTTACTGTATATCACAATAAATGTCATATGCTTAATTTTTTTCCCTTGTGTTAAATTTAGTATTTAAATAGAAGCTGAAGACTAAAATGAATTGCTTCCTGAACTTGCTTATTTTCTGCTTGAAAATGTGCAATATGACCACGTCAACATGTGTCCAAACATTTGCATAAGACTGTATAAAACTACAATACTTTTTTATCTCTTTAAGGGTCATAATTAAGCAAATAAAACATATTATTAATTATGATTAACTACACACACTAAAATTTCCCCTAAAAATTACTCTACAAAATGTGTTGTTTTCCTACAGAAAACAAATATTGCATGTACAGCATTTTTGAATGGACGTCATGCTCATGTTTGGTACTTATGGTTAATTAACATATTTTAGTGTTTATGTGAAAGAGGCTAAAACATAAGTTTGTTTATACATGTACATGCACTTTATATGTTTTTGTATTCATTAGGAAATTACATTTTGTTCACAGGAAGCAAGCAATGATGTTAACATGCTGGAGTAGAATGACTGGGGCTTTATCACAATATTTTTTCTATTTACCCACAAAAATGTCTCTATGGCAGGAGAGGCTGCTGACCCTGAAGAAACAGTCAACTCAGATTACTCAGCAGGCTCAGCGGGAGAAAGAGAACTTCCTGAAGGAGAAGAGCAATCTGCACCTTATGCTGCAAAGGGTGAGCTGTGTGTGTGTGTGTTTCTTTGTTATTTCTCTAACACACATCACACTAACCCTCATTTCTCCACAGGAGCGAGAGAACCTGTCCACTCTGGAGAGAAAGTATGCTGAGTTAACCGGTAGTCAATCATTCCCTCTTAACCCTGTGTCTATGAAGGAGGTGAGGCAAATCACCACTACACAGTGTTAAGGTTATTGTTCTTTAACCTTGTAAATAGCCATCACTTGACATCCATTCTTTACATTCATTGATTCATTACTTTCTTTTTTCTAAGGTACACACAAAAGGAATGAGTCACATGAAAAATTAAACTTGTTTGTTTCTGCTTAGTTTGCTCATTTCTGCCTCTTGTGAGTTGTTAATTAAAACATGTGGTTCAAATAAACTATGTAAAAAAAATTTTAAGTAAAAAAAAATGAAAAATGAAAAAATGTTAATGCATTGATTTGTCGTTGGTTTTTGTCACAAGGGTGACTTCTTGTGACACAAATTAGAGTAGGAAAAGAGGAGCCCTAAATCATGTCCATTTAGTGCTGTGCAGCCTGAAAAAAAATATTTCAGTCACATTTTAATACTCAGCAGTAAATTGAAAGATTTATATTCCAAACCATAATACACACTTTCTGCTTATTTGAAGGGTTCTTTTACAAAAATCAAGAGTTTGCATTTATTTAATGTTTTTGCTGTCCAAAAAGTATTAAGTTGTTCTCAAATCTCTAAAAGATCTGGTTATATGGTTTCTAACACTGTATGATGTACTGTTATTGATAAAGATAATGCATAATACTTTGTCTGTACATTTATTAGGTCAGAACAATTTTAATTCATTATTATTTAACGTCTGATATGGAGACATTTCTCACAGATTAGTTTTGAACATATGAAAAACCATAATTTTTCCATTACAGCATTTTCGTTCAATGGAGGAGAGAAGGCGGAGCAACAGCAGGAAGGAGGGTGGGGCTTTGCTAAGTGACAGCAGCACTCCTCGTAAGAGAGAGAGGCAGAGTTCAGGAACCTTCAGCAGTTCTACTCTTGGCCATAGTTTGTCCCCAAAGGTCAGAGATTGATATATACTATTTATTACTGTGCATCCATTTCCTGTTAAGTGAATTTTGAGTGAACAGTTTTTGACTAATATATTATCAGCGTCTTAATGAAACATATACTTTATAGGAGAAAGATTGAATTCATAACTTAAAATAAGTTACTCTCTGTCTCACTCTATTTTGATTGTTCCCATTGTACAGCCCCATCTGCCTCTATCTCAGAGCTCGAGCTGTGGCAGTGTTCTCCCCCGTGCACTTTCTCTCACTACCAGAGACCTAAACACTCGCCATCTGCTCAAGGGTAAGACACACTTCATTCATTTAAAGCAGTTACACTCCTCTTTATGATACTTTCTCTCTCTTGCTCTAATCTTTCTGTTGTCTCTCTCTCAGCTGGTCACCTGTATTTGAATGATGAGCGGCAGAGGCTGAGTGACATGACTAGTAGGACTGTTTCAGAGTCAAATGTCTTCCTTGACCCATTCCACTTTCTGGAAAATGGGGCTAACTTTGATACCATGAGCATTGAGAGTTCAGACAGTCTAGAGACCAGCATATCTGCCTGCTCACCTGACAACATCTCCAGGTAATATATTTTATCATATTTAGAGTAGTGCACGATAAAATTAATTTGTACTTTTTTTGCATAATTGAGATGTAAACAAAGCAATTTAGAATGTTATGATGTGAAGTAGGGTTGCAGTGGTAATCATACCGTGGGCATTTGCTTATTACCAGTAATAAAGGAAAAAGGCAAACAAGGTGAGAATTTCACCCGTGCATACGTAACTCCGCTCCACCTCGGCCGCTGGCGCCACGCTCAAGCACGCAACATCAAATCATCTGTGAGGCTGGCAGCAAGAGTTGAGAGGCGAACGCAGAGGATATGTGCAAAAAGGGGTTTATTTACAGAAACACAATTGAAAACAAAAGACAGCACAGTGGCTGTAAACATGGACCAAGATCAGACTAGAACTAGAACACAAAGATGAAAACACTAGGAACAAAGAGACCTCAAACCTGGACTGGGAGCTTGACACAGAGAGCCCAATGATAATGGAGACAAGACCTACATAAAGACACAATGACCAATAAGGCAGGGAGACACAGAGCTTATAAAGACAGACTAATGACATGAAACACAGGACACCTGGATACGATTAACGATGACATCACAGGAAGTACATATACGGGCTTGTAATATCCAATAAGATCACAAGAGGGAGACAAGACACAGAACAATGACAGGACATGAGGGCAGGCCTGACATCATCAGTGTGGGACTTCTTTGGATACTGCAAAACAGACATGAGGATGGGAATCCCATTTACAAAGTTTGTGGACGTAAAGTGGCAGCTAAAGGGAGTTGTGTACGCTGGACAAGGTTCTAGTGACTGAAGCAACTTTACTCATGCCTGCGTTATTCTGAGAAAAACTCCACAGGGCACCGTGTAAGGATGAACAAGAATAAACAGTTGTTTATTCCAGACTGTACATGGGATGAAAACAAGCAAAAATTAAAATTTGAAACCATGGTTAGGTTGCTCCAAATATAAGATTCTACACACAGTAAGAAAACTTTTACTACCAGAATCTTACTGCCATTCACTCTGAACCACTTAAAGCCGGTTCAGGCCCTGCACCGGAGCTCCTTAGCTTTTAAAGTGACAGTGCACCTATTTTTTTTAAACATAAACATATGATGCTTGAAGACATTTGTATCTACATACAGTACAAGTATCACTTCTAGCATCGTAATACTATGTTAATCAGTAGTAGATACATATGTAAATTTCTTATGAAAAAGTTTATGAATGATTTATATTTACACACAGTGCAAAAGATGATCCTTATGTTTATACATCAGTCTCATTAAGATAGCTCCAAGTTTCAGCTACAATAAATAGTTTGTTAAACATAAAACCTTTTGTTATTTCTTTAAGAGTCAGTGTAACATAATAATTTTTGTGAAATACCGCGATAACCATGATACAGCAATGTTTTCTGAGACAGTTATCATACCGTGGAAATCTCATACCGTTGCAACCCTAATGTGAAGTTATACATTATAAAGAAACTTAGCAAACAGGTTTGCTTTACAGTGGGGCTGAGAGGAATTAAAACATACACATGTACGGTATGACCTGTTTATTTTATTTACTATCCAAAACACCAGGGAACCTACCTAGATTTTTAGGTTATATTTGTAATGTTGATGTTGATGAAATAGCTGTAATTTGTACAACTGATTGTGTATGTATTTATAACCATTTCAGGTATTTTTTTGAGGCAGGTTTTAAAGCAATTTAATGTTTCGGAAATTTGGTTCCTATCGCTGCCGCCATGAACAATCTCACATCAAACCACTCCTAATGACTGTTTACATTAATAAATGAATGTAATTAATTAGTCAGAAATAACCATGATCAAAGCATTCTTGTGGCTTAATGCTTTATTAGCTTGATGAATACAAAAATATTTACATTAAATAGCCATTTCATATATCACAATATATGTTTATATTAAAATCACAACATGCATATAAGAATGTTATAGCTTAATTTAGATGTAATGAGCAATGACTTTTCCAGAATATTTCTGCTTTTGCTTAGGTTTGTCCTGGTATAAGAATTAGTATGGTTATGATTAATAGACTTCATTGTCTGAGAATGTTTCTTTGTGCATTTGTGCAGTTTGCTCTGGGACACATCAGACTGGCACCTTGTACCCAGTTTTATAGACACGGAAAGTGTTCAACATGTCAGTAATGTCAATGCCAGCTGTGCACTGACTTTAAAGTGTGGCTGTGTGTGTCTGTAACGTAAGACTCTGTGTTTCTGTTAGTTCATTATAGAACCAGTTTTAAAGGTGTTGTTCTATTGTTGTTCTTGTGCTGTTTACAAAAGTGTGAATGAGTGTGTGTGTATAAACCGTGGCTTTATGTGAGTTACTGAATGGCTGAAATGGGGGCTGATGTTTGTGTTTTCCTTGGTTAAGAGGAGCATTATGATTCCATTTAAAGAAGTGACATAGAGACAAGACTCCATTTAACTTGGAGTAACTTAAATATACGAGCTCTTGTCTGCTTCTCTGGAATTTTAACTGCATTCCAGTCAGGCCTGGACATTTATGGAGCGTCTACGTGTAGAGAGAGCATGGGTAGCACTGCCAGTAAAATTCTGATTCTAAATAGACACATCCATAGACCTGTAGAATATGTTCACTATGATGCATGCAAGGTAAATATTATTGCTGTCCAAGAAAGATCAAATTAATGACTTCCTCTCTCACTCCCATATAATTTTTTTATATTATGGTCTTGCTAGGTCTTTAAACAGTCATATTATAATATTATGACCACCTACCTAATAGTGCAAATAACCGTTATTGGCTCAGAATGTTCCCTCAGTAGTGATCCATCATACTTTCCTCGGTCCTCCTGTCTATATCATAGAGGTTAACTGCTCCACTGTGGTGTGTTGCCTGAGTCGTCATTTCGCTTTGGCATCAGTGGCCCAGTACGCACCATTGGTGTGACTTTGGGAGACCCTCAATTTACAAGAAGTCCATTCTCATTACACCTTCACTATGGGGGTTCTAGAACATCCCAGGAAGTTAGCAGTTTTCTGAGATGCTACCACTCATTGCCCAGTACCCTGTTATTATGCCATTTTGGACATCAGTCAAATCTCATCCTTTACCCATGAAGATTAGTTTGCACTCTGCTACAACTGACTGGTGTGCTCATTTATTTACACCTGCAGCAAACCCTGTCACGTGCCAAGTTCTTTTTAAAACCAGGGGTGGCCATAAGACTGTGTAGATGTAAATATTAGGTACTGGTCAAAAGTTTAGACACAAACATTTGTTTGAACTGTAAAAAGGTTTGGAATCAAAGTACTATAGTCATATAAAGCCAATTTACTCAGTAAAGTGACTGTAATAGGTAACACAACTTCCTGGGCTTCAAATATTTCAGTAGGAACCTGATAAGCTAGAGAATATTAAGAATGACATTAAAAAATTATTTAATGATTGCAATAAAAAATTATGACCCATAATTATTTTCATAGTTCATAGAATCCATGAAATACTAAATATTTAAAAGAAACTTTTTGGGGAATAGTTTATTAAATCTAAATCCACATCCATTATTATGTATTAAAAAAAATTCAAACTCAAATAATATAAGTTTGTGTGTGTGTGTGTGTGTATGATGTGATCTTACAGCAGTGCCAGCACAACTAATGTGGCTAAGATCGAAGAAATGGAGCGTCTGCTGAGAGAAGCGCAGGCAGAGAAGAACAGACTGCTTGAGCACAGGGTAATACCTCCTGCCCTCTTTTCACTCTATTTTTATTTTATGATGTTAGCTCTCAGTTCAACTATGATGACAATTTACGTGATGATTCAATACACACTAATAAGCACTTACTTATTGCTTTGCACAATTCTGCTGAGAAAAAAAAAATCATGTAGAACACAAGCCCCACCCACTTTACTCTGCTAGAATGCCTAGTTTTTATCACTGCCGATAGTTTCCACAAAATTGGAAACCTTCGCAGAGGTGTACAAGTGCATCTCAAAAAATTACATCATGAAGAAGTTAATTTGTGTTCATGATTTAATTCATAAACTGTTATATATTTTATATTCATTACATGTAAAGTGACATTTGGGTTTTACTGTTAAACAATTAAAAATAAAAATATGATCATAAAAATGAACAAAATGCAGAGTTTCATACAGTCATGGCCAAAAGTGTTGGCACCCCTGAATTTTTTATTAAATTTTTTATTCAGGGGTAGAAATACCCCTGTATTTCTTCCAGAAAATTATTGCAATTACACATGTTTTGTTATACACATTTATTTCCTTTGTGTGTATTGGAACAACACAAAAAACAGAGGGAAAAGGGCAAATTTGACATAATTTCACACAAAACTCCAAAAATGGGCCGGACAAAATTATTGGCACCTTTTCAAAATTGAGGGTAAATAACTTTG
>BRDA01010613.1:0-19129 GCA_036984385.1 Crenuchus spilurus
GAGCCGTTTGGGAGCCGAAAGAGCCGGCTCTCCACAGTAAGAAGAGCCATTAGAGCCGCATCTCAAAATAGAGCCGAAAATCCCATCACTAGTGATTGCCCTTTTTGGTGGAGCTACTGCCTTGATCAACAGTAGCTCCCCCTGGTGTTAAAACTAAGAAGTGCAATACACTCAAGCAAAGGTTGAAGTGCGGGCCATATTCTATTCTATTTATAAAATTTCTTGCGGGCCAATTCCGCGGGCCGTAGTTTGGACACCCCTGGTCTACATAATACTGGCCTAATACAAGCACAAGACTCAACATTGTTACCTCATGAAATTACAAATCAAAATGCAAACAATAATAATAATAATAAAAAGAATAATAATAATAATAATTAAAACAATGCATGTTAATTGCATACCTTTTCCATCTTCTTGAAAATGAATGGCATGTTTAATGTGCCGCTGTTTCAAAGAACCAGCTGTATTTGTGCGGCAGTACCAGCACTTATGTTCAACGGCTATTTTGTCCACTGAGTTGAACTTGTATGCCTGAACTCCTAAAAGTGAACAACGTCAAGTACATCGAAGACATTTTTAGTAATAAAGTAACATTGTTTAATAACTGTTGGATTATCCCCTTCATGGGATAATTAGCTTCAATCTGCCTTTATAGGCCTACATAATTGTGCTTATATTTATGATGTTAACAATTACATGTTTTTAAACAGAATACCCAGCATGCACAGAACCTTAACATTTTATCAACACTGCAAGAACATATACAATGTTGTCAGAACAGATTTGAGCCTGCAGGGCATGATTAGAAATGTTTACTTGCCTGACATAATTTAGTATGTTTTATTTTCTTTGCACTGTTGAGAGGCAGTAGAATAAGTGGCGCTTGGTGGGCGTCGTTGTTGTGCAACAGCGGATTAACACTGCGAGCCATTAGACGAGTGCTGCACGGCAGCCACGAGCCAATAGGTGAGTGCCAAGCGGCTGCCACGAGCCAATAGGCAAGTGCCGCATGACAGCGAATTGGAGCCGTGCGATACTAAGTGAATGCTGCGCGGCAACAGCAACAGGATACTCAATTAGCAAGAGAGAGAGGTTGAGCAAAAAGCAGAAATTTGTATACAAAATCTTGCTCGCTGAACACATCTGCGCGCGGAGAATTGTGCAGCAACAGTAAGAACAAAAACTGTTGCTGCACAATTCTTCGCTCGCAGATGTGTTCAGCGAGCAAGAAGATTTTGTATACAAATTTCTCCTTGTTGCTCAACCTCTCTCTCTTGCTAATTGAGTATGACATAAAGAAGGAAGTTAAATGCCCTGAGAAGGGCATACAAAGACAAGCTTGCGCAACTCAAAACCCTTGAAACTGAGATTGGTGATAAAAAAAGGACTCGGACATATGTAGGGTGAGGTTGTAGACATACTAGTGTTGTGTAGGTAAGGTTACTTGTGTTGAGAATGTATTATGTACTATTTTGATTATCTGTTCTAATATTGAATGAAACTAATCATTTTCTATAACTGAATTAATAAAAATAAAATGTTTTGAGAATATTTGGGATTAGCATGTTTCTGGCAATTTGTCTTAAATTTCACAGAGAATGGTCTTAAAATGTCTTAATAAAGTCTTAAATTTAACTCACTAAAAACTGCAAGAACCCTATATAATACAGTTATTATTAAGTTGGCAGTTGTTTTTCTTTTGTCTTGTGTATGTGAGGGTGTATGTATGTATGTATATATGTATGTACAGTCATGGCCGAGAGTTTTGGCACCCAGTATTTCTCCCAAGAAATTATTGCAATTACACGTTTTGTTATACACATGTTTATCTCCTTTGTGCGAATTGGAACAACACAAAAAACAGGGAAAAAAAGGCAAATTTGACAATTTCACACAAAACTCCAAAAGTGGGCCGGACAAATTATTGGCACCCTCAACTTAATATTTGGTTGCACACCCTTTGGAAAAAATAACTGAAATCAATTGCTTCCTATAACCATCAACAAGCTTCTTACACACCTCAACTGGAATTTTGGACCACTCTTCTTTTGCAAACTGCTCCAAGTCTCTCGTATTTGAAGGGTGCCTTCTCCCAGCAATTTTAAGATCTCTCCACAGGTGTTCAATGGGATTTAGATCCGGACTCATTGCTGGCCACTTTAGAACTCTCCAGCACTTTGTTTTCATTTCTGGGTGCTTTTTGAAGTATGTTTGGGGTCATTGTCCTGCTGGAGGACCCATGACCTAGGACGCAAACCCAGCTTTCTGACACTGGCCCAACTAACACAACTGACATTGTGACCCAAAATCCTTTGGTAATCTTCAGATTTCATGATGCCTTGCACACAGTCAAGGCACCCAGTTCCAGAGGCAGCAAAACAACCCCAAAACATCTTTGAACCTCCACCATATTTAACTGTAGGTACTGTGTTCTTTTCTTTGTAGGCCTCTTTCCATTTTCGGTAAACAGTAGAATGATGTGCTTTACCAAAAAGATCTATCTTGGTCTCATCTGTCCACAAGATGTTTTTCCAGAAGGATTTTGGCTTACTTACATACATTTTGGCAAACTGCAGTCTAGCTTTTTTATGTCTCTGCGTCAGCAGTGGGGTACTCCTGGGTCTCCTGCCATAGCATTTCATTTCATTCAAATGTCGATGGATAGTTTGAGCTGACACTGATTCACCCTGCGCCTGAAGGACAGCTTGAATTTCTTTGGAACTTGATTGGTGCTGCTTATCCACCATCCAGACTATCCTGTGTTGCCTTTACCTTTAATCAATTTTTCTCCTCCGTCCACGTCCAGGGCGATTAGCTACAGTGCCATGGGTTGTAAACTTCTTGATTATGTTGTGCACCGTGAACAAAGGAACATCAAGATCTCTGGAGATGGACTTGTAACCTTGAGATTGTTGATATTTTTCCACAATTTTGGTTCTCAAGTCCTCAGATAGTTCTCTTCTCCTCTTTCTGTTCTCCATGCTTAATGTGGCACACACAGACACACAATGCAAAGATTGAGTCAACTTCTCTCCTTTTTATCTGGTTTCAGGTGTGATTTTTAAATTGCCCACATCTGATACTTATCACAGGTGAGTTTGAATGAACATCACATGCTTGAAACAAAGTTATTTAGCCTCAATTTTGAAATGTTTTGTGTGAAATTATGTCAAATTTGCCTTTTTTCCCCAATTGTTGTTCCAATACACACAAAGAAATAAACATGTGTATATCAAAATGTGTAATTGCAATAATTATTTGGGAGAAATACTTCATTTTCTGGAAAAAATTCAAGGGTACCAACACTTTTGGCCATGACTGTATGTATGTCTTAAGTAATATTCTAATTTTCTGAGATACTGAATTTGGGATTTTTATTAGTTGTAGTTATAATAATCAAAATTAAATAAACATTTGAAATATATCAGTCTGTGTGTAATGAATGAATAGAATATACAAGTTTCACTTTTTGAATGGAATTACTGAAATAAATCAACTTTTTATGATATTCTAATTTTATGACCAGCACCTGTAGGCTGCCCCTTGGCCAGGTTATCAGTCACTATGGAATGGACACAACCCCATCTTATGCTGCTACTGCATAATCATCAGCTCTTTCAATCCTCACTGCTTGTATGGAAGAGATAAACATGTAGATGAAACAACTTTCTTCAGCTGAATAGTGCAAAAACTGAGGTGATGTTGACCGGCACTTCACATCAGATTCAGTCATCTCCCATAACCAGTATTACGCTGTCTGGTCACACCATGCCTCTATCAACAACAGTTACCAATCTTGGCATAAAACCTGACACTTAGCTCACGTTTTATCTCTATATGAAATATCTTTGCAAGATTTATTTTTATTATCTCAGTAGAATTGCTAAACTTCACCCTACACTGACTGTTTCAGATGCCAAAAAGCTAGTTCACACATTTGTTTTCTCCAGTCTGGATAACTGCATTGCACTTTTCACATTTGGGATCCTTCAAAAACTACAATACATTCAGAACAGTGCTGCTCGGATACTGATGAGAGTACAGAAACATGAACATATTACACCTACTCTTGACTCTCTCCATTGGCTCCCTGTTTCTGTTAGGGTTGAATATAAGGTCTCCCTCGTTACTTATAAGTGCATTTATGGAAGTGCCCCTCCCAACACCTTTTTACTCCACAAGCCTCATCATCAAATCGCCTCCTTCCCAGAACTAAGCTCAGCACCAAAGGTGCACTTCATTTAAGGAATGCCCTCCCTAACTATTTGAGGCCACCACAGAACACAAGTTCTAAAAAGAAGTTTTAGAAAAGGACTAAAAACATTTATTTTTAGAATAACTTTTTTATGAATGTGTTGGTTTTATGTTGTTTTATATTGGTGATTATACTTTGTAGCACTTTGAGATATGTTCCACATGTAAAGTGCATTATAAATAAAATCTATTATTACTGTAATTACAGCCAGGAACTACAAAAAGCTAACAGTGTCATTAAAAATGTAATTGTTCAGTATAAATTATTTGGTCTTTTCACTTATGGCAATGGTTTTTGGTGTTCGAACAAATAATTTCAGGTGCTAAATATTCAGTCATCTGTCCAGAAGAACATAAGCAGTGGTTCCCATATACAGGTGCATGACAAATTATATAATTGAAAAGTTAATTTATTTCAGTAATTCAATAGAAAACTCATATATAGACTAATTTCACACAGAATGATCTATTTCAAGCATTTATTTCTTTAAGGCTTTATAAACCCTTCCCACACTCTTATACGTAACCATTTCCCACTCCCTTAATAACTTTTGGGACATGTACAGTACCTTTAAAAAAAACTTATACTGTAATGTTCATACAAACATTTTAAACTAGTTCATTTAATAATATACATAATTATGTAAAAAATTGTATAAAAATATTTTAAACTCTTAAACCTAGATAATTTTACTAACATACATACAGTAAGTATGTAAAAAAGGTGGTGCAATATCTTCGACATTGGACGTAACTTCTTCTGCTAAAGGTGTCGGCGTAACAGATCTCTTTCGTTGAGATATGAACATAGTTAAGGGGAGTTGCTGGCACTGCTTCTTTTTCTGATTGAAAATTGTTTTGTACGCTGACATGGCACCATCAAGTGAATTTCTGAATTGCAAAGAACAAACCATACTGGGATCCCATTGTTCAGGTAATTGTTGAATTTCTTGGCAGCAGTCGGATGCCAAAGTGAAATGGAAGACGAGAGATCTTCCTATACAGTGCACACTACGCATCTGTAGGAAATACGCATACACTGTACTGCACATTGAATTTCCCGCGAATTTCAAATTTTGTGAGAGCAAAAATTCTGGAAAAATTATTTTACATTCATATTTATTGAAGTCATGCAAAACAAAGTGTCAGCAAAGGTCGAACCGCAAAATAGAGAGGGACTACTGTACTGTGAAAAATATTGTAGACTCCTTATGTCATCCTCTAATCAGCTAATCAATACAAAACTAATCAACCTAAGAATTTAAATGGTCCCTCAGTCTGGTTTAGCAGGATACACAATCATAGGGAACACTGCTGACTTGACAGTTGTCCAGAAGCCAGTCACTGAAACCCTCCACAAGGAGGATAAGCCACAAAAGGTCATTACTGAAGAAGCTGCTTGTTCACAGAGTGCTGTATTCAAGCACATAAATCAAAAGTTGACTGGAAGGAAAAAGTGTTGTAGAAAAAAATGTACAAGCAACAGGGATAACCACAGCTTCAAAGAATTGTCAAGAAAACGCCATTCGAAAATGTGGGTGAGATTTACAAAAAGTGGATTGCTGCTGGACACACCTGCTTCAACAGATGTATCCAGGACACGGCCTACAATTGCATTCCTTGTATCTAGCCACTCATGACTCAGAAACAATGTCAATGTCAAAGCATCATATCTGGGCCAAGGAGAAATAGGACTGGATTGTAGTTCAGTGGTCCAAAGTCCTGTTTTCAGATGAAAGTAAATGTTGCATTTAATTTGGAAATCAAGGTCCCAGAGTCTGGAAGAAGTTTGGAGAGGCGCACAATCCAAGCTGCGTGAGGTCTAGTGTTGTTTCCACAATCAGTGTTGGTTTGAGGAGCCATGTCAACTTCTTGTGTTGGTCCACTGTGTTATATCAAGTCCAAAGTCACTGCAGCCATCTACCAGGCCATTTTAGAGCATTTAATGCTTCTCTCTGCTGACAAGCTTTATGGAGATGCGAATTTCATTTCCAGCAGGACTTGGCATGTATCCACACTGCCAAATGTACCAATACCTGGTTTAATGACCACAGTATCACTGTGCTTGACTGGCAAACAAACTCACCTGACCTAAACCCCATAGTTGATCTATGGAGTACTGTCAAGAGGAAGATGAAAGACCCCAAACCCACCAATGCAGATTAGCTGAAGGCTATCAAAGCAACCTGGGCTGATTGCTTCCATGCCATGCTGCACTGATGCAGTATTTCATGCAAAAGGAGCAATGATCAAGTATTGAGTGCAAATACTGTATATACTTTTTAGTAGGCCAACATTTATGTATTTAAAAATATTTATTTAATTGATCTTCTTAAATATTTTTTTTTTTTTTACTTTTGGGTTCTCGTTGGCTAAAGGCAATACTCATCAACATTAAAAGAAATATTTGTAATAGATAACTGTGTGTAATGAATCTATGTGTTTTCACTTTTTGAATTGAATTACTGAAATTTTTTTATTATATATTTTTATATAATTCAGAAACCTATGGTTTATTCTAAATAATGTTTAGTACAGTGGTACATTGGGATACAAGCAGACCAACATACAATTTTTTTAAGATACGAGCTGCAACTCGATCCATATTTTTGTTCCAAGATCTGAGCGAAATTCCAAGATACGAGTGGCTGCTTCTAGTTGGCAAATTGGTGCAAAGGTCCAGTATGGGCAGCAGAACACCTGCATCTCATTTTTTCCTCACGTTACCTGCAGAATCAAGTCCATGTTGTACTCCTTCTTACCTCCTTTTTGAAAAAAATTTATAGTAAAAATGTTTTAAACTCTTAAACCTATTTAATTTTAATAACATACATATAGTAATTATGTAAAAAATTTGATAGTAAAATGTTTTAAACTCTTAAATCTTGATAATTTTAATAACAGTAATTATGTAAAAAAAAAATTATTGTAAAAATGCTTTAAACACTTAAATCTAGATCATTTTAATAACATACAATAATTATGTTAAATACTGTTAATATTATTTTGCGCGCACGAAAGGCCCAGGCACAGCTCGTGATCCGCATATGCGAGCGCTTGCCGTGAACATAGATATGGGGGCTGCTGCTTCTGAGTGAAAATTGTTTTGAGCTGAACTGCAAAGAAAGAACCATACTGGCATCCCATTCTTCAGCCAGTTGCTGGATTTCTTGGCAGCAGTCGGATGCCAAAGTGAAATGGAAGAAGAGAGATTTTACTGTACAGCGTGCAGTATCTGTAATACACAGTACCATGCATATCAAATATCAAACGCTAGAGCCAGAATTCCCCAAAAATTCTTTTACATTAATATTTATTGAAATCTGAAATTGAAATATTTTGTTATGCATTGGTAAAGTATATATATATATATATGTTTCTTAATTCTTTAATTATAATTTAGGATGGCTTGGGGATGTTTCATCCGTTCCAGCGCTGTGAAATCTATTTTAGTTATTTTAAATGGGAGAAATTTGTTTGATATACAACTTGATTGACTTACGAGCTCCATTACAGAACAAATTAAACTCATATCTCAAAGTACCACTGTATATAAAAAAAAAAACTAAGTGCCTCATCTTAATTGCAGACTAAGTGATTGCTATGTTGTTGCCAAGTTATTGGTAAGGTGCTGCTAAGAAATTTATGGTGTTTCTAAGTTGTTGCTAGGTTATCTGTAGTGGTTGCTATGTTGTTGCAAAGTGGTTGGTAAAGTACTGCTAAGAGATTTATGGTGGTTGCTACGGTGTTGCTAAGTAGTTGCTTTGGTATTGGTGGTGGTTGCTGTGGTGTTGCTACGTGGATTCTAATGTGTTGCTAGGTGGTTGTTAAGGTGTTTGTATGGTAGCCATGGTGTTTGCTATAGTGTTGCTTTGTAAAGGGGTGTGCTGCTAAAGTGTTGCCAAGGTGTACCAAGTGTTTTACCAAGTGTATCATCAGGACAGCAGAAAAGATCATCGGGTGCAATCTGCTAACACTTCAGGAGATCTACACTAGCAGGGTGAGGAAGCACACTGGCAAAATCACGACTGACCGCTCACATCCTGGACATCACCTCTTTCAGACACTCCCCTCTGGTAGAAGATTCAGGAACATCAAAACCAGCACCACATGGCATGCTAACAGCTTCATCCCCAGAGCTGTAGTGCTCCTCAACAACAGTGGACACCTCACACTGTAGTCCACAATCTAATACTGAACTGAACTCTAAATCCCACTAAACTGAAATTGGAACCAGACTAATAATCAAAAATAAAACAAAAATAAACAATTATTCCACTACGTACAGAGCTGCACAGATTTCTGTAAATATGGATCATCTGCACTTTTAATTATAGAGTGTATGTGTGTATATATAAGATTTTGCCTTACTATCTTTATTCCTCTTAACTCTCCCAACTCATCACTCTTTAGTAATTTTTCAGCTCTCGTGTATTGTACTTGTTACATGTAACACATGGTTGCTTTCTCACCAAGTCAAATTCCTTGTATGTGTACATACTTGGCAAATAAAGAGATTCTGATTCTGACTGGTTCCACATGTTCCAAAAGGATACTAGGTGTAGTTGAAAATGAATGGGAGGAACAAGGGATGACCTGACCTGGGGAGTGTACACAGGTTGGTTGCTGTTGGTCAAATAGAAGCCTGGGATTTTGTATGGGCGAAAATGAATGGGAGTCGATGGCACAAAACAAAACAAAAAATAAGATGACAAAGAAACGAGTGTAGGTCAATACAACAATTTGCTCCCCATTCTTTCTTAATGGGAAAAAAGTTTTTAGGAAAATCTTGTGTCCAATCAAAATTCTGTATACAAGCCCAAATCACGCAATATGACTGAACAATCTCGGGTTGAAACAGTGTCGAAATCTCAAAAACTGCAATGAGCAACATATATCAAAGAATACTATATTGTGCAACATGCATGCATGCATGCATGCATACATACATGCATACATACATGCATGCATATCGGATACTCATTGGTGCAACTGTTAAGTGAAAATGTTCAGGAAAACACATTTACTATAAAAAGATTTAAGACAAAATGGTCTACACGAAGAATGAGCTGAAGCTAGTGAATGTTAACTGGTAAATGTATTTATACTCTACTGATGTAGATGTGTTCACAGTGTCAACAGTATTATAGTAATGACCAGGATGAATATTCTGTGAATGTATATTAATGTAAAGCATTTGAGGAGAAAAAGAAAATGCTTTCAATGAAAATGACAGACAATAAAAACTGAATAAAAACATTTATGACAAGAAAACTGTTGTAGATTAAACTTGTATACTGTTAAGAATGCCAAATAATCTCAGTATTCAAAAGGCAAGCAACTATAGCAGGTAATCATCAAAATGGACAACTGAATGTGTTCTTGCACTTCATATCTCAACAAAATCAAGATAAGTCAACTCAGCAACAGACAGCATGTTAGAATATATAAAGGGAAAAAACCTTGGAAAAATAATTCACAGAGCAAAATTTAATGACTGACACTGTATTTGCATTTATAAAGCATTTGTACAAAAAACAAGTTGCAAAAAGTCTAACATCTCAGAGTTGGTTGACAGTGAACATAAATTAATATATGTAGTATTTCTAAAAATGTAACAATGGTAAATCTTTATTAAAAACAAAATAGTATTGAATAAAAGTGCAAAAGGCATGCAGAACCATCAAGATGCAGTTATGCTAGATACATTTTAAACACACCCTACTACAAAATAGAGTCAGAGCAGTGGTGTGCTTTAGCAGGCCTTACAAGCCTACAAAACAATCACCTTTCCTTAATTTTGATATGTTTATCTTTTATTAATTTATCATATGTGCAGAATTATTGAGAGATGACTTTCAAGTCACAGCAAAAGCTTTTAGTGCATTCTAATCCAGATCTTTGGTACAACCAGCTCCTTGGTTATACATTTAAAAGTTCTAGAAAAAAGGAAACCTGCTTGATGTGCTTAAGTACTGAAAAGAAAATAACGTCTTGATTAAGCCCCGATCTCTAAATAATTCTAATTGTAGAACAACACTAGATAAATGTGTGAGAAGCACATACTTTTGTGAAAAGGAAACTGAAATTTCACTAACTAAAATTAAACTCTGCATTATGTACAGCACTTGGTATCTGACATGATGGGGGAAATTATATTTAAAAGACCCTACCAACATTCTGAACCAAATATGAGGGCTTTTTCTTCTTTACTGCATTCTTTTTATTTGTAAATGTATAAGTAATGGTGCTCGATATAATTTGGCACCTGATTATATTTATCTACTCTTGAACAACAGGTACAGTCTTCGGCTGTGCTAAGTTTGTAAACTATTGTGAAAAATCTGTATCTATACAAACACTATTGTACTATGTGCCACATAATTCTTGAACTTCACAGGAGGGACACATATTGTGTAAAAAAAAATATCTTGCTGGAAGCCATTTTGTATGGATAAAAAGTGTAATAAACTACTTAGAGGCTAGTGCATAGCTACTTTCATAAAAGCACAGAAAAAAACTGGATGCAAAATGTTGAGGGGGGGAATCTCAAATCAGTTCGTTCAAAATGAAATTAACCAAAAACAAGTAATGAAGCTAAAGGAACTGAAAGTGCGTTCAAATTTGTATAAATATGACATGCTTCTTAGGTTGGCCAAACCTGCAATACTTTATCATATGTGTTTGAACCTATACAGTTATAACAGTGGAGTACTGTACCTTTTTAAGGGATGCTAAAACATTACATTCTGGTTGTATCTGTATCATGGCATAGCCAAGCTGCCCCAGGGGAGAGAGAACAAAAGAAGAGGGGGACCATGGCCCAAGAAGGTCCTTCTCACTGTTACCAGATAGTGTACCCCCCACTGGAGCCACCCAGAAAGAAGTTGTTTTTGCGCTGTGTCATTACCACATTCGCACCTTGCATGGCCGCCAGCTGTGCTGCATTTGGAGCATGTCCAGGAGGAGGGGGCTGCGATATTAAAAGACAAGTAAATGAGTTAACAGACCTTTTAACTATAGTTTTAACAATGATTAACTGAACAAACAGCACAATAAAGCAAAGTTAAACAAAATAGGCTCATTTTGTGGTTAACAATGTACTGTTAATGTCATACTAAAAGCATTGAAAATGTGATTATTTACATGCAGTGGGGCAAACAAGTATATAGTCAGCCACTGATTGTGCAAGTTCTACTTAGAAAGATGAGAGAGGTCTGTAGTTTTCATCATATGCACACTTTAAGATGTTTGTTAATTATGGTGTGAAATAAGTATTTGGTCAATAACAAAAGTTCAACTTAATACTTTGTAACCTTGTTTTAAATAACAGAGGTCAAACGTTTCCTGTAAGTCTTCACCAGGTTTGCACACACTGTAGCTGGTATTTTGGCCCATTCCTCCTCTATGCAGATCTCTTCTACAGCAGTGATGTTTTGGGGCTGTCACTAGGCAGCGCAAACTTTCAACTCCCTCCACAAATTTTCTATGGCGTTGAGGTCTGGAGACTGGCTAGGCCAGTTCAGGACTTTGAAATGCTTTTTACGGAGCCGCTCCTTCATTGCCCAAGCTGTGTGTTTGGGATCATTGTCATGCTGGAAGACTGAGCCATGTTCCATCTTCAATGCTCTCATTGATGGAAGGAGGTTTTGGCTTAAAATCTCACGATACATGGCCGTTCATTCTTCCCTTAACACGGATCTGTTGTCCTGTCCCCTTTGTAGCAAAAAAAAGTCCCAAAGTATGAAGTTTCCACCCCCACACGTCCTGATATTGCCAACTGAGTCTTGGTCCTAGGTCAACATGGGAGGAGCTTAAACTAAACTTGTTCAACCAATCAGCTTTGCTGCCCCACCCTCCATTTTTCAACCCCAAGGCAGTAATTTTCCCTCCCTTCAGCACAATTTTCCCCCCAGTTTTCCTCCCTCAACATGGCTAAACTCCTGTTGTACTGCATCTCCTGCTGAAGGTAAGAGGTTTATTGCTGAAATTTCATGTTTTGCATCCTCAACACATAGTACTGGGTTTATTTACGCAAGTAAACATTTACTGTACATAGCTTTAGCTTTGCTAGTCTCATACATACATACATACATACATACATACATACACACATTATACTTATATACATTATACACTACGGTGAGAAGTGGCAGCCAGTTGCGCACAGCGTACTCTCAACCAGAAACGACCGTCCACCTGGAGGACTGCATCGAGCACTAGTGGAGAATCACCCAGGACAGAGTGCCAACCATATCTGGGCATACATACATACATACATTCATTCATACACACCAGGGTAATTTTAGAGTATCCAATCCACCTGATCTCCATGTTTTTGGACTGTGGGAGGAAACCGGAGTCCCCGGAGGAAACGCATGCGGACACGGGGAGAACATGGAAACTCCTAACTCATAGCTGTTGCTCTGTAAGTTAAGATATCTGGCTAACATAATGGTAAATCTGAGAAGCTAACTTAACATACTTAGCAATGCCCTTTCAAAATGTGAAAATCTTGCTTGCAATAATTACTCCTATTTCTGTCATTTACCTAAAGCAACAAAGTTATGGAAATTTATCTTTTAGCTTGCATACCAGTCATCTAGCTAGCTAGACAGATAGCTAACGATAGTTAACTAGCTAGATAGTATGGTTAGACTTAGGTAGTTACAAGAAAATCAGGTCTAATATTTACAGAAGCAGATATTTGTTTTTATTAACAGCAGAATAAATGTTCTGGAACTGATGTTTTAAACTAGCTAGCTAACATTATTCTGCCCCAGAAATATCATATAGTTGTGTTCTTGGAATATTTTTTTTACTACAGGAGTAAATTTTATGTTAAAAGTAAAAGTTTTTAAACTGATGTTTTATTTTGAATTACTTAGTATGCTAGCTATGTTCCCATGCAGTCTGTCCTGACCAACTGCATTACTGTGTGGTATGGCAGTACTACTGCAAAGGACCGCAAACGCCTGCAGAGTGTGGTAAAGACTGCCACAAAAGTCACAGGAATTAAACAACCCTCTCTGCAGAGCATCTACCAACGCAGAGTCCACAGGAGAGTTGCCTCCATCATCAAAGACCCCACCCACCCCCAACACAGTCTATTCACACTCCTAATAATAATAATAATAATAATAATAATAATACTACACCAATTTTATATAGCGCTTTTCATACAACTCAAAGACGCTTTACACAAAGAGATGAGAGTTTTAGTGAAGGTTGAAAGCTTGTTTACACAAGTTTTCAACTGTCTTTTGAAAGATTGAAGTGAGTCTGATGCATGGATGCGTAAGGGGAGAGCATTCCAGAGAGTGGGGGTGGCTATAACAAAGGCCCTATCCCCTAAAGTACGATGTTTGGATTTGCAGATAGGAAAGAGGAGGTTAGACTCTGATGATCGGAGACAGCGAGAAGGACGGTAAAGCTGCAAGAGGTCTGTCAGATAAGTGGGTGCTACATTACTTTGGGATTTATATGTAATCAAAAGGATTTTGTAATGGATACGTTGATGCACAGGAAGCCAATTAAGCTTTTGAAGGACCGGAGTGATGTGCTCTCTAGAGAGGGTGTAAGTAAGTAACCGGGCAGCTGAGTTCTGTACATATTGCAATTTTTGTAGGTGAGTAGAGGGAACACCATAAAGAAGAGAGTTACAGTAGTCAAGTCTAGAGGAAATGAAGGCATGAATTAGAGTTTCAGCAGCAGAGGTGGAAAGGGTGGTGCGAAGATGGGCAATATTACGAAGGTGGAAAAGGCTGTTTTAGTAAGTTGTCGGATGTGTGGTTGAAATGAAAGGGTGGGATCTAAAATGAAACCAAGGTTCCTGATCCAAGGGGAGGGGATAGCTTTGCTTCCATCAATGAAGAGGGAGAAATCCTGAGCAGAGGAGAGGAGAGATTGGGGACCAATTACAATAATCTCAGATTTATTACAATTTAGTCTGAGAAAGTTATTGGTCATCCAGGACTGTATTGCAGTGAGACAGTTTGTGAGGGTAGAAATAGTGGCAGAGGTGATGGTTTTAGTAGATAAATAAATGTGTGTCATCAGCATAACCATGTTGACCATGTTGGCGAATGATGTGTCCAAGGGGTAACTTGTAGAGGATGAAAAGGAGAGGACCTAGCACTGAGCCCTGAGGTACACCACGTGTTACAGGAGTAGTGTGAGATGTACAGTCATTTATTGAAATGTATTGAGATCTATTAGAGAGATAAGATGTAAACTAGGAAAGAGCAGAACCAATAATACCAATATGCGTCTGAAAACGGTGGAGGAGAATGGAATGATCAATGGTGTCGAAGGCTGCATTAAGATCAAGCAGAAGGAGGATGGACAGGGAACCAGAGTCTGAGGCAATCAGGAGGTCATTAAGTACTTTAATAAGAGCTGTATCTGTATTGTGGTTGGCACGGAAACCAGATTGAATGGTCTCAGATCTGCTTTGAATGAAGATGTGATTGAAGTTGCTGAGACACTGATCGTTCAAGGATTTTAGAAATGAAAGGAAGAGTAGAGATGGGGCAAAAATTTTCAGGGTTGTTATGGTCCAATCCAGCTTTTTTAAGTAAATGTGTAATGGCAGCAATTTTTAAGGCATCGGGTACTATACTAGAAGTAAGTGATGAGTTGACAATATCCAGAATCAGTGGAGGGAGGCAGGGGAGACATGATTTAACTAACGACGGTGGAATGGGGTGTAAGGGGCAGGTGGAGAGTTTTATTTTGGAAAAATGTTTGTTTAAGTCAGCAGCCGTAATGTGAGCTAGAGAAGCAAGAAAATTTAAGGGGAGACCAATGGGGGCAGGTGTCTGAACAACATTGGTAGTTGTTATAGAAGAGAGCTGCTGGTGAATATTCTCAATTTTGGATTTAAAAAAGTTCATAAAGTAACTAGAAAGGGAAAGTTCGTGAACAAACTTTGAAATTGGCTTGAAAAAGCCCGCTAATTACATACATTGATTGTTGACAAAATAGTTATCAAAGAAGCTTAAAAATGTCTCACATGCTATCAGTAACAATAACCTACTGAGGAGCACTGGATGGTTCGCTTTGTTTTATACTATGATTACATTCTATGACGTCACAATGAGATTCTATATGACATCACCTGCGTAGCAGGTGGTTCTCAGTCCATTTTTAAAACTGCAGTGTAGTGGGTAAGCTTTTATTACTGTTAACATTTGAGTTCTGTGACTTGTGTAAGGTGTGGTGTTGTTCCTGTGAAGTTACGGTAGTGTGGGATGGATGTGGTGGGTCCTTTTACTGGTTTGGTGCTTCTGCTCTATTGAAAATACTGTGACAAATTTTGAATGGGACCCTATGGGAAAAAAGTCCAATTTGGTGGAACCCTGACGGAACCCTGATAGTCTGATTGCTTAGAAAAGCACAAGCAACTTAATTGGCTATAGGTTCTACCATCCTGAGAAGTTTGATAGTTGTACGTCAAAAACTGTTGGAGGAGTAGCGGCGGAAAAAATGAGCATAGAAGAATAAATAAGAAGAAGAATACCAATAACAGTAAATTGGCTTTTTCAAGCCAATTTAATTACACTGATCTGTAGTGAAAGATTTAGTTACTGTATCCTGAGGTTTTAGTAATTTGTTAACAGTAGGAAAAAAGAGAACGAGGGTTTGATGAACCAGACTGAATAACACCAGAGTAAAAGGATGTACGGGCTGAAGCTAGCGCAGTTCTATAGCGATCAATGTGGTCACTAAGAGCTAGTTTGCGATACTTTTCTTATAAAGGCGCTCCAATTGTCTATGTTGTTTTTTGAGTGTATGTAGTTCAGAGGTGTACCAGGGAGCAGACTGAGTAAAAGAAACAGATGCAGTATTAATAGGAGCAAGTTGATTTAGGCAGAAAGTAAGTGAACTATTATAATGTGTTACCAGGTCATGGGTGGAAGGTTGTTCAGGAAGAGAGGATGTAGAAATAGTATTTGTTATAAGGGTATGGAATATGATGCAGTTGTGTTGTCCCTGGAATTTCATTATATATATATTTTTTAAGTTCAGAAGCAATATATTTTATATTAAAAGTAGAAGTAAACTTCTGGAACCAATTTTTTACCTTCAGTTACACAGTAACTGAACAACTGCTAGCTAGTTTCCCATGCTGTTTCTGGATCATTAGTCTTGGTGTGGGAACATCATACAACAACAACACTACTATGAACTGTGGATGACATTAAGCAAGTATTTTAATGAATTTATATTTCCTTTAATCTAGATTGGCTAATTGTCATTCATTCTTTCACCTGTTTGCAGATGCAAGATGTTTATGGAGGAAGAACAGTGGTATGTGCACACTGAACACTTTACTGTATACTCTGAATTTAATGTTACTGATGTTAAATTGTGACTTATTTAACAAGTATTTATTTAATAAAATGTTATTTAATGAAACTATGGATGACACGTATTACAATTATTTTTGTTTAATTTTCTTGGCATTGTAAATTGTAAGGGAATTGATTTCAGTTTTTAATTTCACTTAACCTAATTTGACTCATTGTCATTCTTTCATATTTTTCTTTGCAGCCACCATTGATCTATAATGAAAGAACATGTGCACATTAAAAATCATTTCTGTGTACGGTGTTAAAATGTAACTTCTCTGACATATGAATCAAAATAGGACTTCATTGGCCACAATGGATGAACATTGGTTAGATTGTGTCCTAGACATTAATTTGAGGTAATTCATATATTTAACAAACACTGATATGTTATGAACAATGATATTGCAGAGGAGGATGTTTATATGTACTTGTTAATATATGGAACATTATGTATCTGGAATAATTAATAAAACAATATGAACGTCTTATGATTCTCCCATGCATCAATCATGAAATTATTTTGTCATCTTCCTTTTCTCTTCACGCAGCACAGTATTCCAGTCCTCCATTCACCTTTTCATGAGTGGAGTAAAAAAAAAATCTCTCATTCATTTATGCACTAGTTCATTGTAGTACATCAGTGTTTTGTTGTTTTGGGGAAAAAAGGCATGTAATAAATAGATTTGTTTAATACACTTTATTTATCTACACTAAATTCTCAATTCAATTGATACATTTTATGAATGAAAGTTTCCAGATACAAATGCTGTATATCTGTTTAGAACAAATTTGGAAAGAGATTTCGAAAATAAATTAATAGGAAATGAATTTTTATTTCTCAACTAGAGGTGGTATTAATGATAATATAACCCAGAAAATTATTCTGTTTGTAAAATCGAAGCCCAAGAATATATATGATGAAATACACAAAATGGTCCACACTGTGCTTTGCAACAAAACCCTTCAAATATTTGGTTTCTATATGGTGTATAATGGATGTGTAATTGCTAATAAAATATTATTTAGTTGGTATAATCCTTAAACCAAGACTGGATGATGTTCCTGGGACAACAGAAGAAACTGATCTTACTGTGTAATTAAAACTTGTATGTTTCCAAGGAAAACACCTGAATGATGTTCCCAGGTCAAAATAGGATGATGTTCCTGGAACTGCATAATCATAATCATAGCATAATCATGTTAGAGCTTAATGTGTCCTTCAAAATGCTGTAAACATACATTAAGCAAACTAGCACATTATTTAGTTCAGGGAACATACATTTATATGAATCCTTGGAATTTCATCAATTTATGTTACCTCAGGAGCAGTATATTTTATATTATGAGTGAAAGTTCACGAACTACTCATAACATAAGTAATGTTGAAAATAATACAAATCCAGGGACAACACAATTATATGATGTCCCTGGGTCAAGACTGGATGACGTTCCTGGGATATAAGAAAATAGCCAGCTTACTGTTACTAACTTTTACTAAAGCTAAAACAACAGTTCTTCTACTTTTAAAATAAAACATTCCTGTCGCACTCCTGCCTCAGTCACCATGTGCTTCAGTTGTGCATGCTTCCTGTTGTCCTCGCCCTCATAGGTTAATGTGTTACACCTGTCTTGTGTTAAGTCACAGCCCTGTGTGCGTTTGCCCATTTAATTATTCTCATTATATAAGCCTTTCCTGTTGTTCAGTGTTATTCTGAGTTTGTATATTAATGTTATGCACTCTGTGCTACTGCCACAGTGTTTGTTTTGGTTTGTCTCGAATAAACACACGTAAACTATCCCTGTTGCTGCCGCCTCCTCATTGTACTGCACCGGACGTAAATAAAAATAATAATTAAATTCCAGGGACAACACTACTGCATCATGTTCCCAGGTCAATACTGGATGATGTTCCTGGGACAGCATGGGAACATAGCTAGCTTACTATGTAATTCAAAGTAAAACATCAGTTAAAAATATTTTACTGTTGACATAAAATTTACTCCTGTAGTAAAATAAATATTCCAAGAACACAACTATATGATATTTCTGGGGCAGAATAATGTTAGCTAGCTAGTTTAAAACATCAGTTCCAGAACATTTATTCTGCTGTTAATAAAAACAAATATCTGCTTCTGTGAATACAGCCATCCTATAAGATATGTTCAAGTAAATATTAGACCTGATTTTCTTGTAACTACCTAAGTCTAACCATACTATCTAGCTAGTTAACTATCGTTAGCTATCTAGCTAGCTAGCTAGATGACTGGTCTGCAAGCCAGTGTTAATTTTGTTAACGATAATTATGACGAAAAATATTCGTTGACGACCATTTTTTCACGACGAAAACGAGACAAAAACTAAATAAAAACTAATATTTTAAAATGAAAACTTTGACTAAAAGTATTAGACTTTTCGTCCACAAATAAAAACGAAACGAAAATGTCACAGAATGACTAAAATATTGTTTTTGTCCAGTAATCCGCTTTTTAAAATAAACCTGCTGCACGTCTGACTTT
>BRDA01010615.1:0-17856 GCA_036984385.1 Crenuchus spilurus
CCTCCCAAGGTTTCTTCCTCCAGCTCTGAGGGAGTTTTTCCTTGCCACTGTCGCCGTTGGCTTGCTCACCGGGGATTAGGGATGAATGATTTGATATGTGTTATTACTAAGCCTGTAAAGCTGCTTTGTGACATCAGTTGTAAAAAGCGCTTTATAAATAAAATTTGATTGATTGATTGAGTGGTTTGTTAGAGAACTGCAAACCTACCAAGACATGGCTGTCCACCTAAACTGACAGATTGAGCAAGGAGAGAACTGGTCAGAGACGCAGCCAAGAGGCCCATGGTCACTCTGGAGGAGCTGCAGAAATCCACAGCTCAGGTGGGAGAATCTGTACACAGGGCAACTATAATCAGGGGTGCACATAATTTTTTTGGTCTAGTTTTCAAAGGAGCACCTAGAGATGTTGCTTGGTGCTCACCTTTTACAATGCTCGAAAATACTACAAGCATTGATCATCACTACCCTCCTGACATTCACTGTTTGGAGCCATGCTACCTCCTGCAGCCATTTTTAAGCGAATACTCTTTTTTACCTTCAGTCTCAGTCTGGCGTTTCTTTGGAGGTGGTGGAATACCAAAGTAATTACTTAATGTAGCTTGTTTCTTGGACATGCTGATGAATCGGTGGAAATCTTAAAACCAGTGAAAAAATAAGCTAGAGCCCGCCTATGTTACCGCGAGGTTTGCCAGATCCATCAAAATTATTCAGACAAAAGTCAGTCTAAAACCCGCCCATCAGAAGCTTCAACTAGCCCAAAATATGTCTGTCACACGTTTGAAGCAAATGGCAAAACAACCAAGAGTGTTCGACTTAGTATTTTGTTTATAAGGGATTTATTATCAGTCCATCAAACCTTTTTCTTTATCCCAGTCCTTGCAATATCGCCTCCCATATTTCCCCATTTACCATATAGATATAGTCTCTCTCTCTCTCTCTCTCCTTATATTATGTTCTCTTCGTTGTTATTGTTGTATTCAAACCTCCTTAGTGTCGACTTTGTACACGTTTGCCTGCTGTGTTGAAGTAATATCCTAGGCAACCGGCCACGGCAATAAAGTTACCCAATAAAACGCATCCCGCCACCCTTGAAAGTTCACCCGCGACTGGATTTTCAACAAAACAATTTGGCGTGAAAACCGCGAACCTGTCAACTCCGGTTACCGTGGCCAAACATAATCAAGTAAATGGTGCACAAACACGCGTCACGTTGTAATTCACGTTGCGCATCATTAATTTTGACCACGCATGCACACCACTTATGTGCATCCCTGACTATAAGTCTGCACTACACAAATCTGGCCTTTATGAAAGATTGGCAAGAAGAAAACTATTGTTGAAAGAAAGACATAAGAAGTGCTGTTTACAGTTTGCCAGAAGCCATGTAAGCTTCATGAATAAACATGTATAAACATGAATAACTTACAGTGAATAACTGAAGTTTGTGAAATGACCAAATATATTATTATTTATTCACAATGTTGATTTTGAAAAAAAAATCAAATAAATGAACAAAGAATATCACACAAATATTAACTTTTTTTTTTCTTCAGTGAAAGTGCCCACAGTAAACTATAAACATACTAAAACAGCAGTGTTTTTTATTTTTGTAAAAGAGAGAAGACACATTGAAATAAATAGAATAGTGTTAATGTTATAAGAAAGGAGTATATATGGTTCAAAACTGTATAGTATTCAGTATAGTATTTTGTCTTGTATTTCTGAATACAGTGTCAATGCTTAGATACATGCAAGGAGGAACTCAACCCCAGGAGGAGGATTCAGATGATCAACCATCCACCTGCAGTTCAAGCGCACATCAACCAGCAGATCTGTAGATTCTGCAACAGCACCCATCCCTGACCAACAACCATCAATTACCATTTCAGGTACAACTCAGTCTCACACTGCTTCTACAGGAGGTATATCCCAATCTGTGGATTGCTCTTCGAATTGCACTGACTCTCCCTGTCACAGTTGCCTCTGCTGTGCGAAGCTTTTCAAAACTCAATCTCATTAAAACGCATCTTTGTTCATCAATGGGGCAAGAATGTTTAAAGGCACAGTATGTAGTTTCCAGCGACATCTAGTGGTTTAGTGTCCATATTGCAACCATCTGAAAACTATTTCCACAGCCCCCCCCCCACCTTCCAAACACAAAGAAGTCTCTACGGTGGCTGTACGGTGTCATAAATCTTTGATACTCCTGAACGTGATGTCTAATAGCAGCTTTAAAGCTAGTGATATGTCAAGTGGTAAGATTAATTTTAATTAGAAATTTAGGAAACGTAATATGTAAAATTATCATAGCTATAATGCAGACGAAACATATTTTCTGCACTTCAGTAGTGCTATTGTAAACATTAGCTGTTTTCTGTACAAAAACAAGAATATAACAAAGTAAACACATCAAACCTTTTTTTCCACAGCAAGACGGCGGCGCACAGTTGCGCAGCGGCTTCACACGCTCCTAGCATACCCAGTTTTAGTAGTTTTTATGTCGGTTTACGTCGGTTCTGATACTGAATTTACGCACCCTAGGTGGCTGAGTTACAGCTGAACAGAACTCATGCAGATAAGAGACAGTTTAGCCACAGAAGCAGCAACTTTGGATAATAAAGTTTGGGCTGAGCTGGGCAGACTACGGCTTCTCCGGACACCGGCCCGCTGGAGTGGAACACAGGCCGGGAGAAGGAGACGAGACCAGCGGCAGAACAGGGGTAAATGGGGCAGTGTGCTAGCCAGGCTAAAGGCTAATGCTAATTGTCCCCTGGTTCCATCTCTTTTCCTCTCCAATGTCCGCTCTCTGGACAACAAGCTGGACCTCCTGCGGCTGAGGATGAATGCTTCTGAGGACATGAGGAACTGTGTGGTGATTTGTCTCACAGAAACATGGCTGAACCAGAGGTGGCTCGCCGGCCAGCAGCTCTTCTGAGCGGACTGTAACCAGCAGTCCGGAAAAACCAGAGAAGGCGGCATTCCCAGAAATGCAGAAAAAAAACCCCTTCTTGTGAGCCATTAGAGAGGTAATGTGATATAAATTAGTCTGTAGGGTGTAGGGTGCATGTCGTAGGGAGTTTTGTTTTGGTTTTTGGCCTCAGCCATGTGGCCTCAGACACGTGCAAGCCTGTAGCATGATTCTTGCTCTATTATTATATATAAATATCAATCCTTTGTGGAAAGAGGACTTACACTCAGTAAAACTGACTGAGAGTCTTTGTGAGACACTGTGTGAAGACGTGCTTATTTGCATGACAAGCGGAGGAGCAGAGAATGGCTGGTTAATGGCTCCAGCATTCCAGCACGGGGGGAAGAGACGACAAAAATTTTCGTAGGTTTGGGAATTCTATAATAATTTACGTCAGTGAAGGTTGGTGTACAAACTGTTGGTTAACAGCCACTGCTCTGAAACGATTCTTCTTCTCCTGTTTTATGTCAGCCAACGGTAAAACTAAGCTACAGCGCCATTGAATTTGAGTGGCCAATTCATCATTACAACACAAACAGTTTTTCAGTTTGCTAGCCTCGTTTGTCCTTTTCGAACTACTGTAGAAACATGGCGATGCAACATGGTGGCCTCAGTCAGTGTTCGATCCGCGACCAATGTAGATATAAACTGCTTATTCTAAGGTAAAATACTCAAACGACTTTAGTTTATAATGATTAGATGTGTTTTTAATCATTTTTATTAGTGATCTTAAATTCTGCTAAAAGATAACCCGAAATATTACATACTGTACCTTTAAGTGGTCTAGCTGTCATCAGCATCAATGCTGACGTGGCTCAGAAACTGTCATATAATGACTTGATTGGAGATTTTGCAGCCAGAAAATGCAGACGAGTGCCTCTGTAGGGCATCTAACAACTGGTGCTTGTGAAATAGTTAAATAGTTCTATAGAACAGCATGGTCTCTTTGTAGAGATGGTAATACTTTGTATTATGTATACAAAGTTCAGTTCTTCTTTTATGTATGAGTCATTGCACAGATCTTTTTTTAATAATGGTGGTGGTATTTATTTATTTTTTTTATTATTTTATTTCTTTCTAATGTTTGGTGACATTGACTAGCGCCGGCACTGATAGTAGTAGTAGTAGTAGTAGTAGTAGTAGTAGTATATACGAAATGCACTAACATAACAATAACATTAAGGACAAAGTTTAAAAGAAAACTTGCTATTTAAAAGTACGTCTGTGATTGGACGCTTTACATTTGGGCCAGTTTCAGCTTGTGTTCAGCTGTCAGACGTTGGACTGGAGATATTTTTTAGATCTGGCAACCCTGTGGTCTCGGTAGTCAGGAGGGCGCAGCGCTGAGGAAGCCGATGCTGACTTTCGTTTTTTACTTGGTATTTTTGACCAAAAGCATTTACAGCTTGAATTTTCGTACATGAGGAATTCTCACAGACGGTCCAAATACAAGAGGCTGAAGTATCTTTTCTGTTTTTACAGCCTCCGCAGATGCTAACTAGTTGTTTGGCTAACTTAGCAACCTACCACTAAGTTGCCCTGTGTCGGGTCTTCAGAATCAGGATTTGCCTCAGCGATGGTAAAACATACAACACGCCTTTTTGGAGCTTTATTCCTGCTGTGTTTAGTGCTCGGGGATTTTGTCTGGGGATGGTTTCACTACGGTAGTCTGGGCAAAACGCAACATCAACAACACGACCACAGAGGCACAGCGGACAGCCTGGAGCAGAGCTGTTTTTGTCACGTGAGTACAGAGCTGATGAATGTTGTAAAGAGCCAGAAACTGAGATTTATATGAATAACTGTGTTATTGTAATTCGTTTACAGCTAAGTATTTATCAGACAGTCTATCCTTCTCGTATTTTCTAGAGCCTGTTTGAGGATAGCTTGTCCACACCATATTCAGTACATTATAACAAAAAGTGATTAGTAAACGCTAGAGGGCGGTAGAGTAAGTCATCTTTGAATGGGAGCAAATGTACTAAAATGGCTAAAAACAAGGATTACGGTCTTCCTAGTTTTTTAATGCACAACTTTTTATCAATTTTAGAGAGTATACACGCATATAACATAGAATTGTTTATAAAAACTACATAGTATCGCTGTTGGTTTCTAAAACAACCCGGTTTGTTCAGTCAAACGCTAGCATTTCGGCTACTGTATGCTGATTGGTTAGCATTACGGGTACTGTGATCTGATTGGTTAACATTTCGGCTACTGTTGGCGAGCGGTGCCGCTCATTGGTTGAGCAGGGTGGCTCATAAACGTTTTTAAAGTCCTCAAAATAATGTTTTAAAACATGTACACTATGGCACATTGTTTTGTTTAGTTCCGTTTTGTGAAGACTGTGTATTCGTGTGTATTACGAATATTAACGATTTAGAAACTGCATTTTTGCACTTAAGTTCCGTATGAGCCCATTCTTTATGCACTTCCTCAAGAGCACCCTGTAACGTCTGACCCACCAGTAAGCGGCGGTTCTTCTCAGTATAGACATTCTGTGCTATCACATCTGACGTCATCATGTAGGGTTCTAAATGGTTCGCGCTTGTATTTCATTTCGTTAAAAATAAAAATATTACACACGAGAATGGAGAAGTAGTACATGCACTATACTTTCATTGTGTTATGTTATGAATAGGGCGGTTAAGGTGATAAAGTTTTAAGAACATATGCGTGAAATAAATTTACATTGCCAGACTGTTACCAGACTGTTTTCATCGCTTAAGTATAATCAAAGCCGAGTAATTCAGAGCATATCATTTTCACATATCAATGAATGTGAATGTGCAGACATAATTCACTTAAGCCAATAGCTTGGAGAAGCGAAATGGAAAAAGAGTTTTATCCCATAGTACATTCAATATTTAATCAAATAAATGATCTCTTTAAACCACACTGAGAGGTAGAAAACAGGCTGATCGGTTATTCAGCGTGTTGTTGTCTGATTGGTTGAGCGAAGTTTCAGCAGTGGTGCTATTGTGGTATTTGTAGTTTTTACTGCTTTGCGCCGCGAGTCAAATCGGTAGAGTACATGCGGATGGAAAAACTACATCGCAAGACGAGGGGTTCCTTGTGATGTCATCTTTGTTTTGGAGGCGTGTGAGGTTTTGGAAGACATGTGGCTTGAAGTGGCAGCTCATTGCATACAAACTCTCCCTCCCTTTCAAAGTTGCCTTTATATGCAGCAGGTCTATCAGGTTGGCTTTCTTGGAGTCTGGAGATGACAGCTGTTAGCAGGGAAAGTGTATAACGCAGTTGAATGAGGATAGCAGAAATACTTTAATAACAGGATGCGTGAAGAAAGATGCAACTTGTGGAGGACAGCTTTTCTTGCGATCAGCCTTTTTGGACTTTTCCAGTTACGTCAGACATATGGTGTAAGACCAATAATCTCATGTTATCTAATGATTTGAATGCATAGGATGGCATCATATCGATTATATGGCATCATATTATATTTCCTGTCTTGGAAGTGTTTTGGTGGTTAACTTGTTATGCAGTCCTGTAGATATGTAATGAATTCAGGAAGCCTTTGCATTAGATAGAGGTGTTAATTATTTAGGTGATGTTCGTTTCAAATGCCAATACAACGTCTCTGACACAAAGCAGCTGTTAATTCATAATGCATGGTATTATAAAGGTGGCTGGTGTCAGATGAAAAAAGGAAGTGTTTGGAAGGTTGTGGTTTAGTATTGTGTAATAATTATTTAACAGGATCTGATTTGTGAAACCTTTAGTGGTAGTGTTATGTAAAATAAACATGTTAACATTTTACATTTTAATTACATATTTATTACATAGTTAGCTTAATGTTTTAATCTTTTTTAATCTTAAAAATATTTTATCAGTGTTGGTATTTTTAGTTCAAATTTCTTGTTATTAACTTTATTATAATCACAATTAGTCACTTGTAAAGCACTTTGAATGTCAACTTGGTTGTGTGATGCATGTTATTATCTGAGTTGAATTTAAACCATCTGCTGTTTTTCTCCATTATCTTTCTTCCCCTTTTTAAAAATGTATTTTCTTTGGTATCAACAGTTAACAGGTGTGTTGGATGACTGCTTCTGCGACATTGAGAGCATTGATGTTTTCAACAACTTCAAAATCTTTCCTTTCATACAGAAGCTAATTGAAAGAGATTTCTTTCGTTATTACAGGGTAAGTTTGTCTACTTCCCTAAATCATACTTTTGTAATTCTGTTGTTACAGTTGTGCAAATTTTAGTGCAAATCTTGTCATTCTAAAAGTCCACTGCATCTCTTCTCAACCAGGTGCTTCAGTTTAGTTGTTCTCTGGATTTGCATTTTTCCTTGGTTATACTGCTCTATATTCCACAGCTTCTCTGTTACAATCAGCAGACTAGAATGAATTTTAAAGAAACATTTTAATTTCCTAAACTAAATCTTAATTCAGATTTTAAGCTCATGAGCTTTATTGCCAAAAATATAGTCTTAGTAAGATTAGATTAGCATTTTTCCACGCCTATGTTACTAGTCACATTAGAAAGCACCTTCTGATTACAATCGTGGTATTTCCTGCCAGTGCAAGTCACAGAATGTCAAAAGGTTCATCTGATTTAAAGAAAGTGTGGAGGAAGAAATTTACAAGGCTCATAAACATGCATTTTCATGGGCTTATTTGACACCGTGGCATGCTTTCAGTGGTCTATTTACTGTACCGGAAGAAACTGATTGTTGGTGATGTGCACTGCTATAAAGGAAGTGACTTAGTTTATATTTTTATATATATATATATAAACAAAAATACACTACACAGAAGTAATCTACACTGATTCTGAGAATTATTTCACAGAATACAAATCAACAGAACATGGGGTTGACATTCTATGAGAATGCATTACTATTGCATCTCCAAAAAACAGAATATGATGGAAAAGTTAACTTTTGTTCATAATTTAATTTAAAAAGTCACATAATTTATATTCATTACACAGAATGTGACACATTTTAAGCCCTTTTTTGTGTAAGTTGATACTGTTTTGAATAGTAATTTAGTCTACCTCTAAATGAAATATTCCAATAATACTGATCAATAAAAGGCCTGAAATATGTCCCTTTATGTGTAGTTAATATAAAATATGACAGTTTACATTTTTGATTAATATTATGATCAGGAGTGAACTTTTTCGCATTATTTTATGTACCACTGTGTACTGTTGTGATATTTTTTATAACATTATTATTATTATTATTTTATTATTTTATATGATTTATAAGGGGCTAAAATGCATAAAATTATTATATTAACTGATAAAACTTCAGATGGTCAAAAATGAAACCAGAGAAATTAGTGATGCTGTGCTTCAATGACTTATGTTCAGCTGAGAGTTTCACATATAGAGGCATCACTTCAGCTTTCTTAAATAAAATTATATTTATTACACTGAAGTACTAGAATCTTAAAGTCAATACATTACACATGTTATAACATTACTAAGTAATTCTTTTAATTTAACATGATTCTTTGCAGTTTTGTCAGTTTATTTTATTTCTTATCTTGCATCAGTTATCTTTATGCAGGGTTTGTTGTCATTTGATCTTTATATAAATCTGTAACTCCAAAGTAACATAGCTGTTTTATGTATTTTGTGATAAAATGAATATTAGCTGATTTTATAATAATCTCAAAATAATTTTTTTGCTTTTTGTCATGCTGCAAGAAATTGTATTATGTTTATGTCTGAGGGAAAAAATCCCCCAGTGTAGGACCTTTTTGAAGTCTTTTCATCAGATTTTGATGCTTCTTTCCTAAATATAATTAAAAACAGGAGGAAAGTGTTATTTACAATGTTTATTCTCAATACATCTGCAGTGCTGCAGTTCATTATCTGTGGCTTTCCTCCTCAGGTAAACCTGAAGCGGCCCTGTCCGTTCTGGCCTGATGACAGCCACTGTGCCATTAAGGACTGCCATGTTGAACCCTGCCCGGAGGTCAGAATTCTATGTCTATCCCAAAATAGATAAAAATACTCCTTTAGGTGTTTGTTAGGTATCATTACCATACTCTAAGATGAAATATTGTGGTTTTGAATCCTCGTTTGTGTTTTCTGTAAGTGAATATGTTGTTTTTTTTTGTAAATGTATAGTAAAGGCCTTTTTGCTGTAGAACTGTTATACTAACCACACTGGGTTTTCTTCTCCTCCCATGTTTTTCCTTCATAAAGAGCAAGATTCCAGTGGGGATTAAATCAGGCAACTATAATAAGGTGAGGGAATCTCTGGAGATCATATTACTGTTAGCAAATGATGTTTACATTCTTATATTGCTGTAATCACTTGACATTCGTAAAGCATTGGCAGAGATCTATATCGGAGTATCTTCTAGTAGATGACTGTCTGAAATCTCAAGTTAACTGTACAGAGTCCACGCATTTCAAAATGGTTCACCCTGAAATCATTTGCACATTATTCCCAATATTATTTCAAGCATATAACCACCTATTAGTGCTGTGTGCAATGCATGCATAAATCATTACACATTTGCCTCAAACCATGTTGTTGTGATCTCAGAATGACTTGCTTATGGCTGTGAAAAAATAACAGGCTTAATAATAAAGCCTGAATAAATGAAATTCAGGCTTTCAAGATAGCTTCTGCTGTTGTTATTAGATGTGATTTTATTCTCTTTTTGTAAAACTAAAAGTCTGTTTGCAGTTGCTTGACATTTAAGGTAATTCTGAAAGTGATTTAGGGAAGTATTTTTTATAATGCTTAAATGTGGGGTATAAGCTAGTTCCTATTTTTGGTGTCCTGTCCTTGGTTATACTTTCTTAAGAAATTTCTCAGTATTTCACTGTGAGTTAAAACACACCAGAACATGCTAAGAAAGACCTGGCAGCAGAGTAGATGCGCAGACATCTTGCATTGTTCTTGTTTTGGCCTGCAGAGTGGGCTGGATGCTGCTGTCTGCTAACCACTTCTACCACATGCTCACCTAGTTTTAGAGAACACTGTTGTGTAAAACTCGACTAGACGCTAGCAAGTGTCAAGTGAGTCCACAACATCACCATAAACGTCTTTTCATGACACAAGGGATTAAAAGTAGAGGAGGGGTTATGAGACATGGGTCATATTACCAGGTGATGGGTAGGCTGATTTAAATAGGCATACTTGAATGTAGGGCTAATATGCCTACAAAATACCTTAAACTGGCACCCGTTTTTATTTATATAGATGAAAACTTTAGATATTTTAATGACATTTTGACTGCTGAACTCTTTCAAAAACCTGGTCATTTTGGTACAAGCTTTCATTACTTGTTGGTGACATTTGTCTTATAGTTCTCTGATTTTCTTTAGATATATTACATATACATATCTTATTTAACAGACAAAAGCTAGAGCTTTTGTAAACTGATGTTTCCACAGGCACATTAAGTGTTTTGTTTCTAAAAGCCTGCAGGTTTGTGTAATCGAGCAGGATGCTAAGGATATGCACACTTGATCTAGCACTTTGTGTCATGTCAGTGCACAGCACTCTTCTAGCACTCTCTGTTTGCTCTGTAATGTGTGTGCTCAGAGTGCTGTGACAGCTGGCTGTGTGATAGCAGTCAAGGTCAGTCAGGCTGTGGTTCAAGTTGTGTTGATTTGCACGTATGGCCCTAAATAAATAACCAGGTCAGGACTAGACTTGTTACCGTCAGATATCGGTCACAATCCATGTACAGTCACAATAACCAACTTACCACTCATTCTGTCCCTCCCCTCGTCATTTGGGTCTTTTTTTCTTCTCTTTCTAAAAATGCTTAGTTTTATTGTTTGTTTTAATTATTCTTCAAAAAGAATAGTTCTTTCTAAACACCCTTTAGATATTTTTCAGTTTATTTTTTTAATTCGGTTCCTGTATTTTGTGCTTATTATACATCCAGTGTTCTGCAGGTATAAACCAATACTGTAGTGTTTTCACTCTGACTATATATTACCTGATGGCTAAACCACTGTGTTTTACTGAAGTGTTTCACCTAGTATGAATGTGGATTTTCTGATTTTAATGTAAATTTCAATGTAAGTTTATCTACAGTTAGTCCAGTCACTCTGTGTTCAGTTCTAACCCTTCTCTTCTTTCTCCTGACAGTATTCTCAGGCGGCAAATGCTATCCAAGACATTAAGGAGTGTGAGCAGGCTCATGAACTCGGTGCCATTAACAGTACCCTGAGGTATGTTGAGGTATACTGTATCTGACCTACTGTACGAGCAGTAATGTCTGTATTCATAATCATATGTTTTTTTTTCTTTTGCTGGCTACAGTAATCAGAGTAAAGAGGCTTTTATGGACTGGGCTCACCATGATGATGCCCAGGATCACTTCTGTGGGCTTGATGGTGAGACACTACACTTTATACACTCAGACTCTGCAGTGTGGTCATATTGTTTGAGCACTAAATTACATCATGGTACACTTTCTTGAATAGATTGCAGGTATCTTCAGTACTTCTAGAGCACTGGTCAATTGTACGCTTGCTTAAACAGCTGCGTTGTACTGTAATTTTAACACAGTAAGACTCCAAAGAAATAAGAATTTGATTTTTGGAACCCAATAAGCCATTATCTTATTCATTTATTACTGCCTGTTTCATTATATTTCCTGTTCCTTGTTAGTTTGAACAATAAATCAATGTCGAGCTCTTTTTGCACTATTTGTTGGTATTATGAGCATCCCTCAGGAAAAGTGTGATATGCTTTGTTTCTCATGAAGGTCTCCCTACTCTGAAGGCAATCTTTTATTTTATTTACATTCTGTTCATAGTTGAGGACAACATAAGCTTTTATCACATATTACATAGACCACTTTACCTCTGTGGTAATAATCATGACCATCTCTTTCCGTTCCAAAACTCTGATTTCTGGTCTTGGTTTGTTATACAGATGAAACGGCTCCTGATGCTGAATATGTGGATCTGCGGCTGAATCCTGAACGTTACACTGGATATAAAGGACCGTCTGCATGGAGAGTCTGGAACAGCATTTATGAGGAGAACTGCTTCAAGTAAGACATCTGTGTTTTTATTTCATGCACTAGATTTCTTGATTCTCTTCATAGTATAAAGCAGCATTATGTGATAATTGGTATGTTTTGCTCTTGGCCTCTTTCTATAATTGCGGCATGTATTTCATTTTTACATCACTGTCATAAATACAAATCATGCTGTGGGCACCTCCATTGTGGAGAGCTGTGTACATGCACATGTTGATAAGCTGAAAGATACAGAATCAGCGATGAAGATATTAAGTGAAAGAATCAACACAAGAACTCTTACGCGAGTACCAATGTCTTAAGTGTGTTAGCTATCTGTCACCTCAAGGTGTCTAGCTAGCAGCTAATCCTCTGTCAAAATGGGCAGACATAGCTTATGATCAAAGCTTTACTAGCACAGCAAAAGATCAAACAGGCACAAAAATAACAGCATACGCCAGCTACAATGTTGTTACTTCCTACTTCAACAGGAAGGAGGACAGCTGTCTTGCATCTTTTTGCATTCCTCTCGATTAAAAACGATTAAAGCCAGTCTGAGATTTACTCTTTACCCTTTTCTCTTCCTTGCTTCAGTTGATGTCGTTTTGGGTCTCTTCACAATATATGTCAGAATTTCCATGCTGGGATTAGTACGTTAGTGTCTTATAACTAGGTGAAGACTTGTAGTTGGTGTTTGATGTGGTGCATTAAAGCGTTATGGTTAAGAGAACTTGTGCCCACTTCTCCAAAGTAACGTAGCATTATAGCAGGCAATGCAGAGAACCATTATTATGAGTCAGTGTACCATCAAAATGATATTGAAGCTGTTATTTTTAAGTCAAATTGTTTGTTGCTTTAGTGCATTGCATACAAATATCTTATAATGAGTTAAAATCAGTGGTCACAGAACATACAAAGTGACGTAAAATGTGACCAAATACCTGTAATATTTAATACTGTCCCTAGAAATGAATCATTTCAAACCTTTTTTCACTTTTTGAAGCATGGTTTCTCAAGACATAGCATTATTATGCAGAGGGCTTGTTTCTGTTTACACTGTCTAGGGGGGACTGATGGTAATTGGTGTATGTTCACGCATTCTGTTGAGTTTTAGAGTTTAAGAAGTTTCTCGCATGTTTGTTTGTCTAAATGATTTTATATCGATTTTTAGGCCAAGATCAGTATATCGACCTCTCAACCCTTTGGCCCCAACTCGTGGTGAGTTTGACCTTTTTGTTTCATGGTGCATATTCTAAACCTTTTAAATTTGAATTTTCTTTAAAATCGTTGTTGTAGATTGTTTAAAAGGTTATCTGGGAATTGTTTGTGAGATTGTTTTCTTATTCACTTCTCTTTGGCTGCTTCTTTTGCAGGTGATGATGATGGTGAGTTATTTTGGTAATATTTATTTGTGAATCATAGGATTTTCATTCAAAGAAACAAGTTGCTCCCCACTCTGTGTAAGCTCAGAACTCCACTGCTCATGCAGCAGAGGGTTGCAGTGCTTGTGTAGTAACCATAGTGACTACTACACATAGTGACAGCTAACGCTAGTTTATCGTTTAACACAGACCAGGTACAAAAATAAAAGCAAAATATACTAGTGCATCTCAAAAAATTAAAAATGTAAAATGTTTTTGTGTTCATAATTTCATTCAAAAAGGTAAACTGTCATATATTTTATATTAGTCACATATAAAGTGACATTTTTCAAGCCTTTTTTGTTTTACTGTTGATACTGTTTGAATAGTAATTTAATTAATAATAGTAGTAATTACTCAAAATGAAATATTCAAATAGTCTGAATTTGTGATTTTTATGAGCCATCAGCCATACTGATCAAACGTGAAACAAAAAAGTCTTGAAATGAATGTAATGAATATAAAATGACACTTTTTAAAAATAAATGACTAAATGAACAAAAATGACCTTTTTCCAAAAAAAGGGAAAAGCCCTTTAATGTTTTAAACAGTACCGGTTATTAGTCTCAAATTATTTGACATCTGCTATGATGCTAATAAGTGTGTGTGTGAGAAAACTGGAAGAATGTACCTACATATGGATCATTAGAGGCTTTAAGAGAGAAATGTTTTGCCTTGTATGATGTGCTTAGTCAGTACACTGATATGATTACATGGACGTGAGAAACTTATTCAGCATTTTTTATTCTGAGCTATTTGGTCGGTATAGGTTCAGGTGAGATGCGAGCATTTACTCCCATGCTAACATACTGTCTGTGTTGACTTTGTTCACACAGGTGAAGGCTTTTACAACTGGCTGGAAGGTAACTGGACCTTTCTCATCCTTATCATCATGAATGCACAGACACAACTCCACCTGAGACTATCTGTTAACACACACACACCCCACAAACACACAGGGATTCAGGGATTAGACGACAGAACAGACCCCCCTTTGTGTAATATTCTTTTCTTATTTTGCCAACAACTCACTAAACGGGGCCCGGTCTTCTGTGTGCTCCTTTTTCCCTCATTACAAGTACCACTTGAGTCCTTTTTATACAAAGATCTCATATAGCTCTCTGGGATAGGGGCACTGAAGGGGAGCTGTGTTGATGGTAGGAGGTCTAGAGCTGCCACGTTTACTGAGCATCTTCTCAGAGGCACTAGTAAATGATTCTTTCAGTAATCCGTTTGTCTGCCATTTTTATTAATTGATTAATTTGTTTGTTTTTGACTTTTAATTTGTACATTTTATTCATGTCAAAAAGTGTAACCAGTAAGCGTACATTGATCAATTTTTATGGGCAATTCTGATTGCTTTGCCAATTTTTTGTTGCCAATTTTCATTGGCTTTATGTTACTGTGGGTTAACGAACAGTAACCAAAGTTGTTTGTACTGGAATAGTATTTACCTGTTAATGGATCAGACTGGTGTTTGAAATACTTAAACAAAAAAACTTAAATAACATTAAATAATATTTCCTGATTAAACAGCATGAATGAAATAGTGTTATATTGGAGGAAGCAATTAATTATTTATCAGGCTGACCAATCAGAGCTCCATTGATATGGTTGTAGGCCAAACAAATGAGCATGACGTTGGTGGCAGAACAGCACATCTTGTTCATAGCAGAACACAAAAGCTTATATGACAAACAGAAAGCTGACTATACAAATGCACAAAAGGTTAAAGAAAATATGACTGAGTGTAGCTGAAAGGCTGAGGAATGATGGTGAGGACATTGCAATGACATTATATTGCCTTGTTTTAAGTTTGTCTAGGTGTATCTGTTCATACCCACAGAGAACCTCACTAATTAGCACTTTAATGTGTTTTTGGAGTTAATGATGTGAAAGACATCTCTGTGACACATTTATCAGAAAAAGGGGGGAAATTAAAGAGAGCAGAGAATAAGAAAGTAGAAATTTAAGTGGAGTTTCTAGCTTTTTTAAGTCACACGTTTTCAAAATGTGTCTGATTTGGTGTGAAGGTTCCACTGTTAAAAACTGCATCTGCCTCGTTTGAAAAAGCCTGAAATGTTACAGTTCTAAAAGTGTGAAAGACACAGAATGTAGACAGTTTCTGCTGACTTAATAAGACAGCATGTTATGTCCTTCCACTCCTGCAAAGTCACCGTTTGTCTGTGTTCTCTGTGTTAAAGATGTTGGTCATTGTAGTTTTGCTTTTAAAGGTGAATGTGGTTGTTTCTGTGCTGCAGGCCTGTGTCTGGAGAAGCGTGTGTTCTATAAGCTCATCTCTGGCCTTCACAGCAGCATTAATATCCACTTGTGTGCTGAATATCTGCTGGATGGTAAGTCTTAAAAGCATAATTATATCCTAATGTTACCTGATTGGATCTGAAAGTGTAGTTGAGGAGAGGAAGGAAAAAGAGAGACTTGGTGCTTTTAAGGCAAAAAAAAAAAATAAAGTTTACATTATCAACTTCTTCTCTTTCATGATTTTACATTGTGAAATATAATAATAATAATAATAATAATAATAATAATAATTAATAAATACAAAGTATAATGAAAATAACAAATTCAGATCAAAAGAAAACAATATGTCTTGTTTTTTATATATTGGTGCATCTCTAAAAATTAGAATATCGTAAAAGTTCAGTGATGTTCATAATTAACTTCATTAACAAACAGTATCATTAGTAACAGTAAAACTTAAAATATATCGCTTCATATGTACCTTATATAAATGTCTGTTTTTGACTTTTTGAATTATGTCATGACCACAGTTGAACTTTTTTATGATGTAAAAATTTTTGGAGATGGACTAATGTGGGTAATGCCAAGCACTCTCACAAATAATTAGGATTAATCACAGCCTGTTATTGTGCTTAACTCAATTAAATCTTGGATTGACAGTCAAACATTCACATGGGAATTTTCTTGTGAAACACTATAAAGCAGATATTAATACACATAATTGTTGAGATCTGGTTAGAACAGCTGTGCTGCTTCCTGTTCCTGTTTTCTTTGGTGCATTGAATGGATTTCCACCATTTTCACTCCTGATTAAACTTAAAGGCATATTCTCCCTGTACCCTGATCATGAGCACATATCTTAATGTCTGAAATTTGTTAAACACACAATTTTTGCTTTTTTTCATTTTGGCCTGAAGCTAAGAGGCTAATGTAGCTAAAAATGTAGTGGTCTGTGTCTCACATTGTTTTGTGTGATCTGCTGTGAAGACTTTGGATATGAGACATGTCTTTATTGTATAAGTTGTGGAAATGTTCCTGTACTGATGCACTGATACTGGATTGTTACTGTGCATGCTTGAGCAGAGGATGGGAAATGGTTAAGCTAACACATTGGTAGCCTGACATCCTGTGAGAGTCATGTGCACATAATGCTATGATAAATGTCTTTCTCTGCTGTTTTTCTCTTGTGTTCTTTAAGCATTTTTAAAATGTTACTTCCTCTTGCTGTGTGTGTGTGTGTGTGTGTGTTATGTGCAGAAGGTTGGGGGAAGACAATTTGGGGGCCGAACGTTCATGAGTTTCGTCAACGCTTTGACTCAGCTGAGACTAAAGGCGAGGGAACTCGAAGGCTAAAGAACCTCTACTTCCTGTACCTGATCGAGCTCAGAGCACTGTCTAAGGTGGCTCCGTACTTTGAGCGCTCTTTCATTAACCTGTACACTGGAAATGCTCAGGATGACTTGATTACTAAGGAGCTGCTTCTGCATATACTCAACGAGACCAAGTGAGACTCAGATAATCATTCATCATCCAGGATATTGATTAAGGGCAAATGTGGAGGGTTTGTTAAAAAATGGGATTTTAGTCTCGTCTTTCCTAGAGTTCACATTTTTTGGATTGTATATCTGGAAACAATTTTAGTGCATTAATTTTGATTCATTTAACTAATTTTTAAAAATATATTTCACTATTAATTAAAGAGTGCCATGCCAAGCAGTTAGATTATTGTGGAAATTGTAAATGTATTTCATATCCATTACACATGACGTGACATATTGCTTATGAAAATCAGAAATTCAGAATCTCAAATGATTAGAATATTTTATTTTGAGTTTTGAGTAAATTACTATTGAAACAGTATCAACATTAAAGTAGAAAAAGACTTATGTCACCTTCTGTGTAATGAATATAAATACGACTGTTTATCTTGTTCAACATTATTTATAATTCGTAATTAATTTAATAATTATCTTTTTTTAATGATATTCAAATTTTTGGAGAGAGATGCACTAGTGTGTGTGTATATATATATATTTTTGCATTTTTGTTTGTTTTGAAATAGCCAGTAATTTAATCTTAATCTTATGGGTTCAATATGCATTTTTGAATTTATTAGAATGATCAGAATTATTACATTTCAAAATTGCCATCTTCAGATTTATCAGTGCATATACAAACCGGATTCCAAAAAAGTTGGGACACTAAACAAATTGTGAATAAAAACTG
>BRDA01010615.1:17956-33885 GCA_036984385.1 Crenuchus spilurus
TTCAGTTTTTATTCACAATTTGTTTAGTGTCCCAACTTTTTTGGAATCCGGTTTGTATGCCCAATAATGTATACCATTATTCTTCTAAAAAACTATTCTTGGACAACCCAAATGTGATGACACAAGATAAAATACAATTATTCTGTCTCCCTCTCTCTGTCTCAGAGCTTTTCCCATGCACTTTGATGAAAGCTCCATGTTTGCAGGCCATAAAATGGAAGCTAAAAGGTTAAAGGTGAGCAAGCAGTCTGTGGAAATGTTTCAGATTTCACATTACATGTGTCTGATGTTAAAGAATGTCCTCACTTTTCACTGTCAGTGATGGGGTGGGCTCATTTGTGCTAAAAAGATAAAGGTCAAGGGACTTGACTTTAAGCTTTAAGCAGGTTTTTCCACGTCTTCACTGTGCTTACACACAAACTGTACATAATGCTTTGATGTGGATCTCCAGCATGCTCTTCAGTTAAAAATACATTTCTTTCAGCCTTGCAGCCTTAAAGCAGTCTTGTGGCCTGAGAAGTGATTTTCATGAATTACGATGGTCTGATTTGTTTAGCCACATTATGCAAACCTCACCTGTTTTGTTTACTGAGCACTTGTTTCACCTCTCTTTCTATCACAGGAGGAGTTCAGGCTCCATTTTAAGAATATTTCCCGCATAATGGACTGTGTGGGCTGCAGTAAATGTCGACTTTGGGGAAAGCTGCAGGTACATGAGTTATTTTGTTTTGAAGAATCATCCACATTTATAAAGATATGTTCTGTAGAAATGACATTTTTACTTTGCTTATTATGAAAAACTCACATTTTGGTGTTATTACATGTATATTTGTGTTCCCACAGTAAGGGGACTTATTTGAAATAACTAAATAATCGCCCATATGAGTAGCTCCACCTACAGAACCTGTGTGATAACCACTTTGTGTTTGAATGCTTTTTCAAACTGGACGAGTATAACTCAGGACTGTAAACATTAAACTCCTCCTAAAAGGGAGATTCATACTGACTGTGAATTAAGTATTTCTGTTGCTTATGAAGTGAATATCTTTTTTCCTTCTGCCTGGTACAGGAGATACATTCAGGTGCCTACAAATTTGCCGTTCCACTTTCAGTGCCACAGCAGTTACAGTCATGTGACTTCACATATCCAGTTCCATTTTAAATAGTGCAGCAGTTACATTCATGCACATAATAATTTCACATTTCCTGTTACATGCTGATGCCTGCTGGGGATTCAAATTAGGAATTTTGTGATTTCTGATCATGTTAAAGACTTTCACAAAAATGATTTTAAATATCTTGGTTGATCTACACATTACACTTATATTGCGCCTTTCTAGACACCCAATGACGCTTTACAATCAACACACTTCATATACACACACTCCGTCGAGGAGCGGCAGCCAGTCACACACTGCATACTCTCAACCGGAAGCGACTGTCCATGTGGAGCATTGAGCACTAGGGGGTTCACCGGAGTCCCCGGAGGAAACCCAAGCAGACACGGGGAGGACATGACAACTCCGCTCAGATGTGGACTCAAACCCAAGACCTCAGGACTGAGAGGCGAACATGCTAACCACTAAGCCACTGTGCCGCCCCATATGTTGCATCAGCAGCCAAAGACAACAATAGGATTGCACTGGCGTGGGTGTCATTCTTGAGGCTCAAACCAGTCTTGAAATCTAAAAGACCAAAAATCAATTTTCACACAGAATGTATATCAGTGCTGCCATGTAAATGTGAGACTTGGGTATTCACTGAAGCAATAGCGAAGAAGCTCGATGTCTTTGCAAGAACCTGCTACCGAGTCATGCAAAACTTTATGCAAGTGGAAGCACATGTGACAAACCAAGAACCATACAGAAGAACCGGATAAGGACCGTCAGAGAGTGTCAACTGAAGTTCATTGGTTACTGCCTCCAAACAAACGTCTATGCTCTCTACAAATCAGAGGTCTGTCAAACCCCAGTAGGCAGGCCAAAAGAAACATACCTGGACCAAATATTGAGACGCCAACAAACACATCAAGCTCATGGTCAGCGAGATGGCCAGGATTGTGTCAGATAAGGCAAAGTGGAATCATGTTGTCGTGTCTTTAAAGCTCGCCCGATGATGAAGCAAAGGATATCCTATACATTTCATTAAGACCTTCAGTGAACTGCAAACACTTCTGGAAAATATGTATAATAGGTCCTCTTTAATGCATTGTTGATTGACAAAAAAGCACATTATGATATGTTCAAACATGCTGTTGAGTTAAATGACATTATATAGGGAATTGTCAACAGAACAGTGTTTAGGTGTGGTCCAATCTTAATATAAACACGCTAACAGTGGAACAGCTATAGAATATATCCTACTGTCCTCTTATCTTACTGAGCCTAAACCTGCTGTCCCCTTCTCCACTCAGACCCAGGGGCTAGGCACAGCCCTGAGGATCCTCTTCTCTGAGAAAGAAATCAAGAACCTTCCAGAAAACAGCCCGTCCAAAGGCTTTCAGCTCACGCGTCAGGAGATTGTAGCTTTGCTTAATGCCTTTGGGAGGTGAGGTTTTTTTTTGTTTGTTTAATTCATGAATTGTCTTTCGGGAGTCTTAGTCTTAGTTATATGGTAGCGCATCAGAAAATGAGAATATTATGTATGGCAGGGATTCTCAACTGGTGGGTTGGGACCCAAAAGTGGGTCGCGGACACATTCTGGGTGGGTCGCGGACAGTCTGTAAAAAAATAAATACATTTTAAAACTATTAAAAATAAAAAATAATTAAAGCTTATCTGATGATGTACTCATCATTTATTTTGAACAAAAAAGACACAGAGAGCATACTCGTTTCCATGGTAACCACCATTTGTTTGCCCGTTACCCTTCTCTTTAAATTTGTGATGAAGTTCAGAGGCAAGATGGTAAAACACAAATATAATGCGAAGCATTTGAAATGTGGATTTTCATTCATTGAGGACAAACACGAACAGAAACCTCAGTGTGTTATTTGTAATGAAGTGCTGGGCATGAAAACATCCAAAGTAACATGACATTTACAAACGGAATGTCTGTAAAGTCAAGCTGGTAGAGCTTTTTAAAAGAGGACTTCATGAGCTGAAGGCACGGACGTAATTTGGGGGTGGGACAGGTCGTGTCCCTTTCGCTTTTTACAGAGGCAGTTTTGGTCTCCTGTAGTTTTTACCTTCCAAAAACAATGTTACACTGAATTAAAAGGAGACGAGTCGAGCATTAGAATCAGCAGAAATTAAAGCCGCTCAATCTGAAGCCTGTTTAACTTTAGATCACGCACAAGCTCATCGATTGGCTCTCCTGTTTCTTGCTAACATGTGATTTACTCCAAACAGCGTGTAACATTTGTGTCTTGTGTGTGTGCGGCTACCAGTCTGTGATAAGTCGTCCATTTACATGTCTCTAAGTTGAATTATTGTGAGAATAATAAAAAAAATTCTGCTTGTGTTTACTCAGAAATGAGGTATAATTTTATGTAAATGAGGTCTGTTGACCATACAGTCCAAACATAAATGTAAAATTGGTGGTAATGTGTTGGAGTGAAGTTGACTGAAAAGGACTGGGTGATTATTTTATGCTACATGCTTTTAAGTTATATTGTTATTTAATAATAATATGTAATAATATATTATGTCTTTAATAATAAATATACATTTTATAATGTTATTAACACTTAGTAGTTATTATTAGTATAGTATTAATAGTAACAAGTAAAATATAAATCATAATTTGTAAGAAATGTATTAATTAATAATAACAGTTATTAGTTAGTTTAATAATAGTAATGTAATTCATAATATTAATTTATGTTCCAGCACCCTGCCCCACCAGTCGTGTCCCCCCAAAATCTCAAGGCTATTTTTAAAAACATTTGTTTGGGTTGTATTCTATAAAAGTGGGTCATGACTTAATGACTTTGAGGAAATGTGGGTCCCGGGCTGAGACCAGTTGAGAACCCCTGATCTATGGCGTTATTTTACTGTCAAAAGTGGAGATCAAAAATGTAGCACTCATGGATTCCTTTGGTGTTCAAATGTTTGAGTGAAATAAATGTTTATAGTGAGACTTTAGAGAAGCTGCAGGAGCATTTTCATTGGTCACATTCTTCTTTCTGATTAGCTGATGACTTATGGCAGCATGAATTGTGGTGAAAATCGGAGCACAAGAACAATTAAAGAGTTTGTGTTAGTGCACGTGAGCAGTTTTGGCAGTGAAATAATGGCATAATCATGAAACGTTGGTCTGCGTTCATGATTTAATGCAAAGAGATAAACTGACATTTTTATATGTAAAGTGAAATTTCAAGCCTTTTTTACTATTAAAGGTGATCAGTATCCAAAATTCATAATCTCAAATTATTAGAATTTTTCACTTGGAGTTTGAGTAAATTACTCTTCAAACAGTATCAACATTAAAACAAAAAAAGGCTTAAAATGTCATTTTACATGTAAAAAAATAAACATTTTGTATTAAATAATGAACTCAAATGAATGATTTGTCATGATATTGTAGTTTTTGGAGTATATTTTTTTGGTCCATTTAAACTTTATAATATATCAAATCTGAGTTTGTTTGTTTCTTTTTGTTTTTGCCCCTCTCTCAACCTTCTGCAGACTTTCGACAAGTATAAAAGAGCTCCACAATTTCAGGACGCTTCTGAAAGACCAGAGGTAACACAGATCCAGGCCACCAGGTGGCGCCAGCCCAGAGGACACTGCAATAGTCTTACCTTCCTCAAAGTAAGGCCTCTATCAGGGACTTCAGGATTACCCTCTGGTCAACAGAACCTCCCTCTGCTCTGCTGTCTACTAGCTGAAAACCCTGCAAACCAGAGTCATGCTCGCTGTCAGCTTCTGATGTAATAAGAATAACAGCCAGCACTCAAAGCATCCATGAGCATGCACACATTTTTGGCTTTGTGAACCACTCTGAAGTTTGCAGTGTTTCAGCGTTTTTAGCCTCTTTATTCTCGGCTTTCCACTTGCAAGTTCCCTCAAAATGAATCGCCTATCAATGCCTACATTTTTAATGGTTATATTTAAACACATGCATTCTCTCTGTGCGTGCTGTGTGTGTGTGTGTGTGTGTGAGCAGGTTGTGTGCTCAGTCAGTGTGACTGTGTAAACGTGGCGGTTGGTTAAGTACAGTCATGCTTAAGTATTTACCACTTTACAGATATTTGGTAATGATGTAGTTACAGTCTGTTCATTTTTAAAGTGCACATGTTTCTGTTTCTGCCTGTAAAAGTGTTGCACATAAAAAAACTCAAATATAATTCACCATTTGATTTAAGCAGCAGATTCTGAATATTTTAACATTTTTAATACATTAAGAAGTTTAATTAGTACATTTGCTTCTTAACGTACACTTCTGGAAAAATTAAGACAGCACTGTAATGATCAGTTCCTCTGCTGTTACTGTTTATAGGCCTGTGTTTGGGTGACATAAACATTTGTTTTATTTTAGAAAATACTGGCATTTCTCTGAAATATCATCATTTAGAGCATTTGTTGACCTACTCAGATGGTTTTTTGAGCTTGAATGATGCAAAAAAAACAAGTTCATATTCATTTTTATACAACACAATTCTCAGAAAGGAGTGTTTGGTAACGTAACCCTGATTTGTTGATGTCTTTCACATTGCTGATGGGTGATGTTATTCCACTCTTTATGAAAAAAACATTCAAGCATTTTAACTCTGATGATTTGTTACCATCCATCTTCTGTTTGACGTTAGGTTTCAGGTCTAGGTTTTTTTTTTCAGGTCTAGCCTCTTTTTTTCCAGAACTGTGTAACGCTGCCTGTGAGAAGAACATGTAGCTTCTGATGTCACAAATCTGAGCAACTCATAACAAGCAGTTAACAGGTTTTGCCTGTTTGGACACAAATCACCATGACTAACGTTTAACTGACTTTAGACTCCAGACTTGTCTTGACTGGTCAACTGTATCAGAGCTAAAAGGAGCATTGGGTATGTATGACATCTCAGTGAACCCACCAGGACCAGCATTTTACCTGTGATCCCCTAAAAGTGGACTGACAAACATATATAATCATAAGTGCTGACAGCCATGATGTGCTCAGAACTCTAGAAAAACTATAATGATGCGGTTTATTGTGATAACTTTATTATTGTCATACGGCCTGAATGAGGAGAATCTCTGTAACAGGATACACTGTATGTGAAAAGCTTTCTAGAAACCTAGTCCATCTAATGTGTTTTCTTCAGTATGAGGTATAATAGTAAGGCTGTCCCTCATAAGTGATGTCCGGCGCTGATGGTGAATAATTTGGTTATGTACCACAAACGCCACTCTGGCTCATCCCTGAGTTATTGGATGGTACATCATCACTCCAGAGACCACGATTCTACTACTCTACATTATAGTGCAGCTGTGTTCTGGTATTTAGGGACCTGGTCTTGTGACCGGAAGGTTGCTGGTTCGACTGAACCAGGTCATGACTGAAGTGGCCCTGAGCAAGGCACCTAACCCCCAACTGTTCCCCGGGCACCGTGGATAGTGCTCACAGCCTAGTGTGTGTGTGTTTCACTGCAGGGATGGGTTAAATATGGAGGTCAAATTCCATTGTGTGCAGTCACATTGACAAATATACATATATGTATATATAATTATAGGCCCCTTTTGATCATTCTGTGGGCATTACAAGCCTATAACTAATACCTGGCACTGGGCACGGTGAACTTTAAATGCTTTCCTGTGTGAGGAGGTATCTACAAACTTTTGACATATAGTGTGTTGGCAGAATAACCAGACGTGTGACTTTCAGGCTCTGTGCTGTAATGTACAGCTTTTGAAAAGTGCTTCAGATTTGTTTTTGGCAGCTCACACATCAGCAGATCTTCCCTCTTGAACGTCCTGCTTATGCCGTAGACACATGGGTGCTTTTTATTCATCTGTTTTTACTTGTAAAGGAGTTATTTATAGTAGGCGGTGTGAAGGTGGGTGTGACTGAGTGGTCTGTGTGCTTTATTGAACTGCTTTACCAGGAAACATTCTTCATTAGTGTGATTTGGACCAAAGACTTTTTTTTCTGTTTATTCCTCTTTAACACTTTAAGTTTGTGATTGGACGCTTCCATGTTTTGTGCTGTTGTGGGTCTCAGAAAGCAGGATTTCTTGCTTGGTCAGTTAACTTTAAGCTGTAGATACGTTAGTGTGACTTAAATCCACTAATGGATACTGGCCAGTGAGGTGTCCCATTTTAAGAAATCAATGGACAAACTCATTGATTTTGTTTATCCAGCACACACCCCAGTTATCACACATTTTGGATTGTTTGTGTATTTATGTGTACAAAGAAAAGATGCAAAGTCATCATGATGCTCGTGTTGGGCTACTACTTTATTTTATCATTAACAAGTGTAATGTCTGGTGTGCTAGACTCATTTGCTGTAAGTTAAGGTTGCCATAAAGTTTCCAGAGCATTGATATAAATGGTGGTTTAACCTTTTTTCAGGATCTACTTCAAAGGTGTCCCTGCTTGACACATACCAGCCAATCAGAAAAGAGTATGTCATCTTGACTCTGAGCTATAACTCATTTACAGTGGTTTGTCTGTCAACCCAGCCCTAAACGCTCAGACTGATGAATATGCATATACACATGAAGGCGTGATGTTTATAAATCATGAGAAGTAGGTGTGGCTACTAGTTAGTTCGGGCTAGTGCTACCTTGCTATTGCTATGATAATGTAACCTGAGGAAAATGATCCAGCTAATTGAGGGTCAGTTCAGTCTAAGTTCCCTGCTTTTTTATGTTTGAAGCAAAACCAATCAGAATAGAGTTCATTTACATATGTTGGTGTTTTTGGCACAATTACAGAAACATCAAAGGAGATAGACAACGCTCATTTGAAAACTACAAATGGTTTTATTACAACTCACAAAAATATGAAAAGGAAATTGTAAGATACAGGCCTTTGTGTTTACTGGCTAAGCAAGAAATCCTGCTTTGAGATACGAGCGCCAGGTTGTGATCATTTTGATTTGATTCCATACAGTCTAACGGATTCATGGTCATGGTAGTGCTCAGGCAAAGCATGGATTTGCATGTGCAGGATGTCTCCCATGCACAAAACCAACAATTTGGGGATGAGTGCAGCTATGTGTGCGTGTATATCTGTTGATGAGCATCGCATGCTTTGAAGATGACCAGAGCATCTGCACATCTGCCTTAACAGTTCATGTTCATGATGGAGCTCACACTGGTATAAACAGACTAAACACGTTGTGAAATGTCTTTCTTTAGAAGTTGCTGCAACATATTCTTTGCCTTTCTGAAATCCTCTGGACTCTCAGTGGTGGAAAAAGCTCTGAGAAACTGTACACAAGTCCAGGCTACATGTTGCTCGACAGAAAATGACGTAAAAGATGCAAAATTACATAAATATCATGTGATGTGTAAAAGTAAATGGATATGAGGAGAGACTCACTTGGTTAGAAAAAGTCCACATTCACATGACTGTTCCTGAGAGGGTCAGAAATTAATTATCTGTTGATTGCAGTGTGTTAACAGTTAATCAGAAGTGGGTGGTGCTACATTACAGGTGAATTTAATACTAAAGTTATGCTAAAGGCTAATTTAAGGTAAAGAGCCATTTGGAAATGCACTCACAGCGTCCTGCTTTGTGTTTTTTCGCTATTGCAGGACCATGAAAGTCCACAACAAGGTTTCAATTTAATTGGCTTTAATTAATTAATTAATTAATATTTTCAAAGGCATCAAAGGCAAAACGTGTAATAAATATGATTCTGCTTTAATTAGCATTGTTTAATACTCATAGTGTACCTTCATGGAAATTATCATAAAGTCATTATTAATAATGGTAAAGTATTAAATTGAAAAATAATTAATTAATGGTTTATTATGACACAGTATTAAAATAATATGCTAAAATCAAATAAATGTGGGAATATTTACTTGGAGATGAGTACATATAAACTGCTTATTAATATCGTTACTATCATTCGATAATGGTTAATTAAGACATTAATTAACAGTTTAGTACTTAATTACCATTAATAGTCCTTTTAGTAGCCTTTTTTCATATTTATATGTATAACAAAGTTCTGCTGGTGCTAAATATGAATGAAAATACAGGAAAAAATTAAACAATATGAAATAAATGCTTTTTTAAATAAATGAGGTTGATGTAGTATTGAAGCATTTTTATTCACTCCTCAGTCTGTATAGATCATATATGGAAACTAAGCTGAAACAACCACCTGTTTTGAATTAATGGTTTCTGTGATGTCACTACAAAACCAAGACCTTTACATAAATCCACCTATTCAACTTTACAAGATTGTAGCTCCACCCATTCATGTAGAGGTTGGAAAATAGTCATATAACATTGACTGGTGGTGCATAAAACTACACAAGTGCACGTCTCAAAAAAAATTACCATACAAAAATATACTATAGTATTACCACAATTTGTTGATGGTATTGCTATGGTAAGATCATTATGATTTTCAAATCAAAGATCAAATCAAAGTTTGTCAAGTAATTATACATGTACAACTAACAGTGAATGCTTTGTGTTTTGGAAACTATCATGATGGCAGTATCACTGTAATACAGGGGTAATAGTATTACAACAGTTTTTAAAATCGTAAGTACTATAAGTAGCATTGCTTTAGTAAAATTAGTTGCATTACTGTAGTATTACCATTGTAGTACCTTGGTTCTGCCATCACGATAGTGTCCAAAAAACATGGTTCTACCATTCTGGCATTACTACGGTGTTTTTTTTTTGTACCACATACTAGAATAATGTAGGATAGGGATCTTCAAATCTTGTCCTAGAGGGCCAGTGTCCAGCACACACCTGCTAAAGCTGATTTACACTTGTATGATATGCAAATGTTCATAGTGATGCAGAGAGGCCATGATGTGCACACCTCCAAAATGTCAACTACACTAGCATAAAATCATAATGGAGCAGTTGGAGAATTGGTAGAAACTTTGTACTGTGAAACATTTTCGTTTTCTGTACATTCACACTCGCATTTGTCTGATGCAAATTCACCTTATGTCTGTTGACTCCTGATAGAGACACATACAAACAAGTATAAACAGCTTTAAACCTGGCAACTAACTGGAGAATAGTGCCAGGGGTGTTGAGCAGGGCCCTCCATGACCAGATTTGAAGATCCCTGTTGTAGGATATGGGCAGGTCATTTATAACTGTACACAGCTGCACACTGTATGTGTTATCTACTGCTGCCCTACATCTTCCATTATTAATTTTTTTTGTTCAGTGGAACCTCGATTATTGTTTGCCCTGGTTATCAAACAATTCAGATATTGTCAACTTTTTTCATGTGAATTTTGTTCCAGTTATCGTTCATCTTCCCGGTTGTCATCCACCCACATGTTCATTGTTCATTCTGGCAAAATAAAATGGCTAGAGAAGCAGCCAAATAATAACGCTCAAAAGAAACTAAAACACATCACTCTAAAGCGACGGCACACAGCGCTACCACCTGAAAATGGGCGCAAAAACAAATAGTGGCTGAGAACCCCAAGAACAGGTGTACAAAACAAAGGTTAGGGTTAGACCACACCAGCGCTCTCTAAAACTGAGCGTAAACCTGTAAGAGTGATGTTAAGTGTTCATTTATCCATTTCATTAGTCTTTTGTGTTTATATCTCACTGTGTTCTGTATGTAAAACTATAGTTATTCTATATAAAATGTATTTTTGTTAATATTTTGGAGAGTCTGGAACAGATTAGATTTACAATATTTCTTATGAGAAATATTGCTACATTTATCGTTTGTTTCAGTTATCATCAGACACTTTAGAACAGATTAATGAGCAAAACCGAGGTTCCACTGTATTTTGTTTCATGGTATGTGATTCTTTTTCCAACCAGGTAGACCAAAAATTTAATCTTAAATAAAAAAAATACTGAGAGAACTAGAAAAGCGACATGTTGCAGATCAGTTGCTTTCCACTACTGAAGTCCAGCCAGGACTGGGTTTCCAAAAAAAAAAAAACTTTTCTACTTCCAAGATGGCAGCTTGCAAAGTTTGTAGATTAAAGGAGCAATAAGTAGAAGTGTCTTTTAAAACTTGAGATATATTCTTATTTAAGAGAAATGACATATTGAATGTTGTATACTGATAGATATGAGGGCAAAACGTTCATATAATTTTTTTAGCTGAAGATTATGTTAATGTCCTGATATTGTGACCAACAGTGCAGTGTTAATATGCAACAGACAAATCACAATTCTACTGCTTATTGTACCTTTAATAGGAAACGGCTGTTGTGTGATCTAATGATGCTTTTGAGAAACTCGGCCCTGATTTTTGCACCATTTATTGAGGAAGGAAACTATTTCAGTTCTGTCTTTACAGTATAATTGCTTGTGTTGCTGTGTGTACTTGTCAAATCTATTTATTTGAACAGAGGAATAAATTGATTGCTAAAACGGCTTTTATCAAGTGTGCTTTTTCTTCTTTGTCAGTTTCTTGTGTTTGTACACATTAAAGCGTTCAACACAACTGCATTATTTTTCAAACATTATATCTTTATTGGTGAAACTTCACAGTCTTTGTGATCAACAAAATACTCTCAAACAACAAACAAGTGACCTAATTTCACAAAAAGTGGTTTTACTCAGTCATGAAATACTATACAAGAATAAAGCAGTCATTTGTTTATAGGAATACATCAGTGCGAACCCAACAGTATTCCTCATGTCTTTCTCACAAAATTATTTTTTTTCTTCACGTTTGTCTTCAAGACAAATACTTAAAGCAAATAACATTCATGCTGTACATAATAGCTTATTAATGGTATTTATTTTCAATATCATGTTCCAAATATGATGCTGACTAGACTGGATTGTACAGTAAGTTACTAGGATTCATTAGTGTTCAAGGTACTCTAATGAAGATTTTATTCCATGTGTTTAAAATGAATATTTTAGAGTATTTTAATAACTCACAATCTTTGTTTCCAAAGTAATCAGTTCAGATGTGTTTATTCTATATATAGGCCGTACATGCACGTTAAACACTACAGAAACATATACAGGACACGTGGTTTAAATATGCTCTCCATGTTAACTTCTCATTACAGTGAAATATAAATGGTAAAATCTTTATTAGTGTACCTCTTAAACTGTAGCATTCTGTATCTTCAGTGAAGTCTCTGATACTACACTGAAACCAACAGTACTCATTTTTTATTGTGTAATTAACATTTTATTGTGTAATTTTTATTGTGTAATTACCATGGAAACCACTGCATCACTTAACTGGAGTTACCATGGGAACTGCTGTTCCATTATGCCTGGGTAATCATTGTAATTTATGCATTACTTACCTGGGATTACCATGGTAATAGTACTATGGAAACTATAAAATATAATTACCATGTTAATTCATAAATCAATCAACATCAATAAGTCATGGCGCTATTTGTTGTAACCATGGTAACGTGTTGGGATTTCCATAGCAACTATCGCTGGGAAAAACTGGAAATTCTACCACTCAACACATTAAGAGGGCAGGAAATGCAAGTAGTTAACTCATGACAACCCACAGCTGTTAACTGCAAGCCATTTCAGGTGACTACCTCATAAAGCTGATGGCATAACATGGTAACATATGCACCACATACATATGATGACCATGGAAACTATGGTACCTCATGCCTCTCTTAGCTCACCATGGCAACTCCAGCGTCATGTAACTGAGATTGCCATGGTAACTACTGCATCTCGTAGCAAGGACTGCCATGGAAACTCAACTGTTTGTGATCTCTAATCCGGCGGTGGTGCTCAGAAGTGTTAGCTGACTGTTAAGACAGAGTATCTGACCCTGTGCATGTATGCAGATGTTGGGGACATTAAAGTGCAGTGCAGTCACAGAGCTCATTTACACTCAGCAGGCCCTGACGTTAGCGGTTTAACCCTGGAGTCGCTGGGGAGGATCGTTGGTTTTCTCCTCCCAGGTGAACAAGAAAGCTGCTGCTGCTTTGGCTGCCCCAGTCATAGCAGTCTGTGGACAAACTGAGAAACAGCTGAGTTTTATTACAAAGTCCTGCTGTATACACATACAGTTTATCATAATCAGACTGATTAAGTGATGTTTTTTTATAAAGCATGGCCACATTATTATGCTGGTGCATCTCCAAAAACTAGAATATTGTAAAAAAGTTCATTTGTGTTCATAATTCAATTCATAACCTCTCATATGTTCATTACAATTAAAGTGACATTTCAAGTCTTTTTATGTTTTTACACTTGATCAGTTTGGCTTATAGATCATGAAAATCACACATCCAGAATCTCAAATGATTAGAACAGTTTATTTGAAGTAAATTACAATTAAACATTATCAACATTAAACAAATGTCACATGTAATGAATATAAAATAAAGGACAGTTTAATTTTTAGCTAAATAATGAATACAAATTAATTTTTTTCAAAACGTTTTGGAGATGCACTAATATTGAGGCCATGAGTCAAGTTTCTTGTGGCAATGAATTAATATATTGAGACCACAAGTTTAGTTTGTTATGGTCAGAAATTGACAAAACTATTGTAGTCAAAATCGTCATTTACGTCACAGACGCCACATGACACAGTTGGCTGCATGTATAAATAAGTGAGCACCGACCGGTCAGCTGTAGCAGAGTGTAAAACCATCATCGTGGGCAAAGGCCGTGATGTGACTGATGTTCAACACGACATACAGTAATAACAGCTTATGAGTGGTACAGCACAGTCCATGTGCCACAGTGAACCAGGACGAGGGCCTCTGGATACCTTCCTTCACCTACTACAGTCCAGGCCACAATGTCCTGCTCATCCGAGCCGAGGCTGGTTATTTCTACTCTTAGGTAGGTTGTCATAATATTCTGACATCACTGTGTATATAAAACATGCAGTATTTTTATTTATAAAGGTTTTGTACAGTCCCATTTTTTTATTTTTCTCAATTGCATAGAGTCTGTATATGGAAACTGCAAAACCATCCCATTTTGAATTTCTTGTTTTTGCAATGTTCATACACCAGCCTATTCAGTCTAGAGGTGTTTAGCCCCGCCCCTTTCACACAGAAATGTTTCAGCTTGAACTGCTTTGTGAATGAGGTACAATACAGGGCAGCCAATAAGAACTGAGATCAGTTACATGTATCAGTCCTAACAGTGAGACAGCAGCCTGTTTTATTTTAAAACCCTATTTAAATTGGATTACATGTTCAGTGGGTCTTGTTTCTGCTTTTATACGGTCTCCTCCATCACTCAGTAATCTACTTGGTCTGCTTGGTGTCCAGACTCTAGCTGGGAGAGGCATTATGTGAAGGAAAAATAAACTTGAATGGATGAGAACAGTGAGGCGTACTAAAGAGGTGATTAATCACAGCCACAGGTACAAGTCAGTATGTCACCTTAAATACTGTTAAAGTAATATATCTGTAAATAACAGTTCATATTTATCCATCCATGATCTTTTTCCTGATCAGGGTCATGCTGAATTCACCTGACCTCCATGTGTTTGGACTGTGGGAGGAAACCCGAGACCCCCGAGCAAACCCACACAGAGATGGGGAGAACATGTACACTCTGTACATGACTGGTGCTTTGTCAGACATGCTTTATCAGATGCCTGTTCATTTCAGAGTAAGAATGCTGATCTGGTCAGTTTATGGAGCTCCATGCACTGATGAGAGCTGATCAAAGCTGTATAATAAACAGGGAACCTTTACCTTGTAGAAGAGCTCTGAGGATGCGAGCCCCAAGCGAGGTCATCATCACTGTCGTAGCGTCTGGGATTGTCAAAGAAGTAGCGTTTGGTCGAGAACACGTGACTTGGAATGGCAGATGCACTCTAGACATGAGTAAGAAGACCCAACATCAGTTTCACAGAGCAGACAGAAGCTAAAGATTCTAAAGAGGGGTGCTACAATAAATTCCCCGAGAATGGGTGTACAAAACAAAGGCAGAGGACCACACTGATGCTCTAACACAAATCTCCCAAAAACACTGAGATCAGAGGGGGGGGGATTAAAGCCCTGAGACACAGAGGCAGACACAGTGAGTTAAACTCTAGCTGCTATAACGTTGAAAAGACTGTCTGGCTTTGGTCCCTTACAGGTTTAGTGTTGTATCAGCTCAGTTTAGACCAGTGGTCGGCAACCCACGGCTCCGGAGCTGCATGCAGCTCTTTCATCCTTAGGCCAAGTAAAAAAAAAGAATTGGTGATCATCCCCGCCCGACCCTCTAAAAAGCACCCGACCTTTTTTTTTTTTTTTTACACAAAAAAACGTGCCAAACACCCATGTCTGGCCTAGAATCATTCAAATTTTGCATGCTTCCAATGACGTGATCCCAAATCAATTCTGCACATGTGCAGTACACTTCACTGTCAATACCAATGGCCGGTCGTTTTTGTGATGCAAATCATGGCTTTTGCAGTGGCCAGCATCGTAAAAACACTGCAGTCGGCCAGTAAAATTCGTTTCATTTCCCTGTTATCTAATGAAATAAAATACAATTGATTATTTTAACTAACTGTAATATATTATAATAATTATTATCGCAGCGTGCGCGCAGACTCACACAAATAGCGCTTTTCCACCAAAATAACTCTGGTTCTTGAACTGGTGCCGTTTGGGCTTATGAGAACCTCGGTGCTTTTTAGTGAACCAGCCCGCGTTTCCACTAGTTGAACCGAGGATACGTCACGGTGTACGTCATCAACAAAGCGGAATTATAAACAAAGATGACGGAGCGCATCGACTTTTCGTGGCTCCAAGAGTATTCGGGTTTGCCGTGGTCAAGTTCTTGGTCTCAATAAAACCACCTTTTCGCGATAAACACACTCAGACGCGCGTGCGACGCTATTATTAATAATATTATATAATGTCA
>BRDA01010615.1:40154-45154 GCA_036984385.1 Crenuchus spilurus
TAGTTTTTATTTAGTTCTCGTCTCGTTTTTGTCGTGAAAAAATGGTCATCAACTAATATTTTTCATCATAATTATCGTTAACGAAATTAACACTGTTTTTGTCACCTTCATTCACCTGGAAATACCTCCACACCGCGGACATAGCTGCTCCTTCTCTACTACCGGGCTGGTTAAAGTCATGCTGCCGTTAAGTGGCTTGTTCAGCTTGGCTACGGTACGTAGTCGTCGTCTTCTTTTTTTTATTTTATTTTTACATTTAATTTAATTTTATTTATTTATTTATTTTGTGGCGCAAACTAATACTGTCTGTTAGAAGGAAACAAAGCTCCCATCACGCTGGTATCGGATCCTGTAGTATCGGAGCACTTTTATGAATACGAGTACAAGTACACGCACATGGTATCGGACAGATACCCGATGCTGGTATCGGTGCATCCCTAATTTGCACACAACAGAATTTGTGCAGTGAAACACACACACTAGGCTGTGAGAACGTGTCTGAAGCAGTGGGCAGCCCTATCCACAGCGCCCAGGGAGCTGTTGAGGGTTAGGAGCCTTGCTCAAAGGCACTTAGGTCATGACCTGCCCAGTGCTGAAATGACCTTGAGCAATGCACCTAAACCCCAACTGCTCCCGGGGTCCATCATAGCAGTCCAAATAACCATTGTTCATTTTTTATCACTGGAACATTTGGACACTACTTGATGTCCACTACCACGGTCAGAAAGACCTGCCATTAGAAGTTAAAGAGTGAATGATAACAAAGCAGGGAAAGCAATAGTACAGGAAAAAACTAATGGAAGTATCCCTCATAGCCTAAATGTAACTGGGGGCCAATCAGTGGCACATGCTTTTATCCAGAATGACTTGACAGTGGTAGGTGAATGTAACAGTGGTCAGCAGTGTTATCCACTATTCTGTACCATCCACAAGTATGCAGTTTGCTAATCGGTGAGTCCTTTACAAGTTAGCTACAGTAGGCTTATGCAACATATTTTAATCAATTAAATTCCTTTTTTTCCTGAACTGTCACTTTAAGAAGAATCTGGCTGTAGTGAGAGATGTCCAAAGTGAAAAGGTCATTCTCTCTGTGTAATTAGGAAATGCAGGCAGGGCATGAATATAAAGAGCAGTGACAGCATCAGCACCATTTAAGTTATTACTCACTTGTACTTGAGCAGATGAGGAGAATACTTCGACTTGGCCTTGAAGAAAACCTAGTAATGACAAACAGGAGGAAAGATGCTCCAGTCAGCCTCATGTACAAAGCACACAATCACAAATTACAACATGTAAGACAGAAGGCAGTGTTTTAATTAGATTATACTGGCTGATTATATTAACCCTTTAACATCCAAAACAGTCAATGTTGTTTAAAGACCCATCTTTTTTTACATGTACACTGTAAACATACCCTTTATGGTAAAATCAAAACATAAACTACAAAAACTGGGCAATAAGATGCTAATTTTGTTCATTTTTTAAACTCCACACTCATCTGTGTGGTAGTGTAACAGCACTAATGGTTCAGCATCTGATCCAGTTTATTCATTGTGGCTATGAAGCTTGGCAGGTTTACATTCAGACATGAAAATGTTGCATTTCTAGTGACCTCTAGTGGATGTTTTATAGCCTAACATACCTCTACCGATTGGTAGAGATGGCACAATCACATTGTGTTACATTCAACACCTTCTTCAATAAGACATAATGACTTAAATGTGCTCTACCAAATGGTTGAGCAGGATGTTAAACTGTTAAATTAATATTTTAGCATTTTCAACCTAATCTTTACATTTCACATCTGTACGGTACACTGATTTGGGACAGTCCCCCAATACTTTTCTCCAAGTTTCATGTCTGGAGCTTGAGCACTGTAGCTAGATAACAAACACAGTAATAATACAAGACACAGAGCAAGTGCTGAATCCAAATGGTTTCCATTATGAATGTGTTCTGAATCAGCAGATTTTTTGTTCATTTCAAACTTCAGGGAAATTACAGACTGTGATTATGTACTACTAGATGTCCTATCCTGTATTCCTTTAAGTGAACCTTAACTAGACAAGAGTTTGACTGCACATGAGTTTAAAGGGCCCATATCAGCGTCATTTTCCTTGAACTGAAATCTGATTAGTATGTGAACACTGTACATTTCACAGCTTACTATTCAGCATCAAGTCCATAAAATCAATATATAGAAAGTAAACTTCAAAACCAAGCCTTTACAAATTACACACAAATCACAATTACACACAAATCAATCAATTTATATATACCTGTCTATAGGAGTTTAGCCCCGCCCCTCTAATACTGGCGTGTTCCAGCCTGGACTGCGTTTTCAATGAGGCACAATACAGGGCAGCCAATTAGAACATAATTTACATAAATCACTCTAAAAGACACAGTAACAGGCCTAAAGGCCTAACGTTGTGGTGATAAATTGTAATGAACATGAAATTGGTTTAAATATGCTTAAATGTCAATAATGGAAACAAAATGCAGGATATTGATCCTTTAATGTGCAGTGAGGGGTAATGACTGTGGTGTCTGCACATCTCTTAGTCACTGTATAAAATTCATATATATTCCTCTGGTTTGTATGAACTGCAGTGCGGTACTGATGCTGAGAGTTCTATATCAGTCCTATTGCACTTCCAGCCTGAACACAGTAAGCACTGACTGGTTTGATGGCTAGAGCTTTTTTTAGCACCTGGTTTAATCTTTGCGTGGAAAATGGGCTCTTGATGTGGTATTACAGTGCTAGCCAACGCAGTGCTTCAACCAGTATCCACGTCATCAATATGTAATGCAGGTTCCCTCTGAAATGTAGGTCACACATGGAACAGCATGTGTGGAGCTTCTGAATAATCAAAAAGACAAGATTCTTTGTCCTGTGTCAATCTGTCGGTGCTCCTATCACCCGAACTCCTTAACCTGCAGGGCTATTGTTCAGTTATTTGTCTTAATTCAACTCAGCAGATATTTACAAGCCCTTTAGACATTTGAGCAGTCATCCAGTGTTAGACAGATCTAGTATTTGGTCAGTACACTCAACATTGTCTTATATGACCTTATATGACTTAAACAGACTGTCATCTTAGAAATGATTCTGTCTTAAAGGGCTCATACCCCCCTAATTTCTTATTTGTTTTTCCTGTCATCTGCTTATGACGGTTGTGCAGTTTTATGTCATAATTCATGTTAACATGATCATTTTCCAACCTTTCTATAGACTAAAACTGTTTATTTGTGTTACTGTACCTTTAAAACTGATATATGTAAACCATCTCTGTTCTAATTGGCTGCCCTGTATTGCTTCTCCAATTTAATATGTTTCTAATTTAACTTATTGATGTAGCTGATTGCAGGAATGATTAATTTTCATTTTAATCTATTTAAACATTATGTATTTACACTACAAAATGGTTTGTAGTACAATTTTTAGCGGTGCTAACATACTTTGTCCTTTTTTATAGACAAAAATCAGAGTCAGAAATCACAACTATTCTATAGAGTTGTTGAGTACTATGTAAGATAATTTGCTACTTGAAATTTGCTGTTTTTATGTAGAACAGTGTGTCATACAGTGTCAAAATACACATAAGCAAGTTTACTTTGTATTATTTTTGTGCGTTGCTCAAGGGCCATTCAGTCAGATCTTGTTGGCAGGTTTGAACTCATGACCTTCCGGTCATAAGGCTGGGGCCTGATTCAGGAAAGTTTTAAGAAAAAAGTATTCAAATTCTTAAGATAAACACTAAGATGTTCCTAAGAATGTTCTTAAAATGCAATTCTAAATTAAAAGAAGAGTCTCTTAAGCAATTCATTGCTTTCTTACATATGCTACAGCTGACCAATGACATGAGATACACTTTAGGACAGCAAAAATGGAGGACAAATCTGAAACCAAACATAAAAAAATTGCAAAGAAGAAATAAATGTGATGGTGGAACAAATATGCAGCAATATTTTTTTGGGGGAAATACAATAATTGTGGAGTGATAGCAAGAAGCAAAATGCTGAAGCAGTTCAACAGAAATATGGCTGACAAAAAATCGTTTGTTAAGAAGAAAGAGCAAAGAAAAGACTCTAAAAAGACCGGAGGAATGTTTAAAATGTTAATTTAGATGCTTTAGAGGAGAAAATCCTGATGGGAGAGACTGTGTACTTGGCAGAGCTGACTGAGACTGTGTTAGCAGCTAGGCTAGGCTTGGCTAATTAGCCAGTTAGCAAGTTAACTAACATGTTTGTATTTTGACCTACTACACACATAGCTTACTTTTTATTGTCACAGAGAGGTTATTACCTGTCTTTGAGAGGACTTTGAGGAATCTCCTCTCTGTCCAAAACCCAAAACTTGCTTTAAAACAAAGATGAAAGCAACAGCTTAGTCGTATACATTGCGTACAGTCGTATACATACAGCTCACATTATTTTACAGATGACCTTCATGTGAAATGAGTTTCAACGTGTGAATTAAAAACATGTAATTGCAATAACTAAACTGTTTAAAGTTTGATACAAAGTTTGATGTTCACCTTGTAAACATAGTCTAAAACAACTGTGAAGCTATTGTGGGGTTAAGAAAACATTTAAGAAATAATTTTTTAAATGACTATTTGATCTTAGAATAATTCTTAAGAAAATAATTAAGAAAAAAATGATATTATTCTTTTATGTCATTTTTCTGAAGAATGAAGTTATCATAAAAACTATTTAATGTTTTATTTAATAAGATTTTCTGTTTTTAAGACACTTTCCTGAATCTGGCCCCAGGTTCCTTAACCACAAGCCAATGGCTGCTGTATAAAATTCACAGCCTCCTGTAACCTACATTATATAAAGGATAAGTTGTAGTGGGCTCGGGTTCTCTGTAGGTACTACCAGTTACTGGCTCAGGCTCAAACAGGCTAAGTCAGTTGTGAAGTGCTAATGCTAGCTAGCATACTATTTGTAGAGCAGGACTGAAAAGTAAAAAAATCACAAATATAAGGATA
>BRDA01010615.1:50154-66233 GCA_036984385.1 Crenuchus spilurus
GTGTGTCTTATGGCTCCAGTTAGATGTGTTTGTGATCTATTTAAACTAAACACCTAAGATAATGATAACGGATTACACATTTCCTCTTTATACACTGAAACATTCAAAAATGAAACATATCAGATATACATAATCATCACTGTTAGCGAACTAGCTAGCTACATTACGTTAGCTTACCTTTTTGTAAAGCTCGTGGTGGTGAGAACTGAGGACCTCTTGAGGTTAGTAGTGTTTTTCCCAGTTTTTTTACATCCACAAACTTTGCTTTGTTTTGTTTTGTGTGGCAGTGAAAGTGAAATTACTCCATAAATCGCTTCTTCTTTTCCGTCGAAGCTGCGGCTGTGACGTCAGCACATTGTGTTGTTAACTCCAGTCTGACTGACTGTGGAGCTTAACGTGCTTTGAGAAAGTCAGACGTGCGGCAGGGTTATTTTAAAAACCGGATTAATGGACAAAAACATTATTTTAGTCATTCTGTGACATTTTCGTTTCGTTTTTATTCGCCGACGAAAAGTCTAATACTTTTAGTCATAGTTTTTGTTTTAAAATATTAGTTTTTATTTAGTTTTCGTCTCGTTTTTGTCGTGAAAAAATGGTCGTCAACGAATATTTTTCGTCATAATTATCGTTAACGAAATTAACACTGCTTTTGTCACCTTCATTCACCTGGAAATACCTCCACACCACTGACATAGCTGCTCCTTCTCTACTACCGGGCTGGTTAAAGTCACGCTGCCGTTAAGTGGCTTGTTCAGCTTGGCTACGGTACGTAGTCGTCTTCTTTTTTTTATTTTATTTTTTAATTTTATTTAATTTAATTAATTTATTTATTTTGTGGCACAAACTAATACTGTCTGTTACAAGGAAACAAAGCTCCCTGGTATCGGATCCTGTAGTATCGGAGCACTTTTATGAATACGAGTACAAGTACACGCACGTGGTATCGGACAGATACCCGATGCTGGTATCGGTATCGGTGCATCACTAGTTTAAATGTGTGTTTGCTTATTATTGATGAAAATGTGTCTAGTAGAAAGTTCATTTAGACCTTAAATTAGCCAAAGGAATGTCGGCCATCAGCCAGTTTGACTGTAAAGAAATCCAAATCAGTCAAAAATGTTTTGATCAGTGCATCTCTAGTATTAGCCTAAAGAAACATTCTTTAACCTGTACTGGTCATTTTAAATCCACTGTAACCTCCTCGATCTGTTAGTCCGACCCCTGACCTCTGCAAGTGTCCTCAGGCTCTGTTCAGCTCTGCTGTGTCCAGTCACACTGATTTATGGTGCTGATGAGCGGAGGTCCAGGCTGCACTGTGGCCTGTAATCACTGGCGGACCAGCCCAGGAACATTAGAGCAAAGGTTACATGTGGAGTCGGAACGCTTCAGGATCAACTCTCGACTTTGCTTTGGGTCCTGAATACGTTCCACAGATGATTCAGTGCATCATGAACTCTGAACTTTCATAGTAATACTGTTTGTTTCTAGTTTATCAATGTGATTCATTATGACTTTTATTTAATACGTCTGATTAAAACAATCACTTCCTCTCTCAGACACTTCTCTTCCATACTGTGCACCTCTCCTTTCTCCTCTCTCTGTTTTTCCTCAGCTCTCCTCTTATTTTGAGGGAAACAGTTTTCACATTTTCTGGCAGAAAGCCATTTGAATCATAACAGCTTTTCTCTTCATTATCCTCCTCTCTCGCACTCCTCTCTTGCTTTCCTTTAGCTCTTAGTTCACTAGTTTAATTTGTATCTCTTTAATAGCATCATTCAATACATTCATTCCAAATGTCCAGATAAAACTTTTGCTTAAAGCCTGATTCACACTACAGGATAACTGTCTCCTGATTACAGGATGATCATAACGGATTCTCTTCTCAGATGATCCTGTAGTGTTGGGGGGGGTCTGTAATCCAGACTTTACCCCTCTGATCTTCTCACAGCAGTCAGGGCTGCACCCCATTGAGAATCATAAATATTAAACATGTTTAGTATTTAGACTCAGTGTGTGTAGTGGTGGGTGGAGCTGATTATCTGACATCTCATTAACATCATGTCTGAAAGACCATCAGCCAATGAGAGCTGAGCTGACCTGAACGTGTCAGTGTGTACAGGAGAAGATAAAAGGTGGACTTGTGGAGCTGTGACAACAGCATGAGTGTCTTTATAATGTCAGCTGTTCTGGTTTCATCCACAATCTTTTCTTTTTTTCATGCAACAGAAAGATCACAACTAGCATTATAATGATTTCTTGTCATCCAGCATGTTTGTTTACATCTAGTTCTTGAGAAACCCAAGGTTTTGAGGCTCAGAGCTGTTGGTCAGGTGTGTTACTCGTAAAGTGTGTGGTGTTTCATTCAGGGCAGATGGTGTAGTGTGGGCACCTTTATGACTAACAACGATCAAGGAGAGATAAATCTGTGAAAAATGTCATTATATGTGAGGTGTCTCATATTTAACATCATTTAGGAATTTTTTAAATCCTGTACTGTGAACCAGGCTTATGCCAAGGTTTTTCCCCCAAAAAGCTAAAACCCTCAGTGCCTTTGTCCTGACAGTAGAAAGCCAAAGTTGTGAAGGAACACAAAAGAGGGCGTGGCTATGTAACGCTTGCTCTCCAGTTATAAAACTCATTAAAAATGTGCAGTATACTGGATATTTGAAATGAGGAGGATAAATCAGAGCTCCTCCACACTAAAGGCAAGAGGAATTAAAGCCTGTTTTGTCAGATAATAAGAGGGGCGGTACAGCTGGAGGAATCCCTGACTAGGGACAGTGTGTGTTTATGGTGGGCGCTGCTGAAAGAATCTCTGGTATTTCAGTAAGAAAGCCTGCGCTCGCTCTGCGTGACGGATTTGTTGACTTTTACAGATAGCTGTTTCCACCGAAGGACATCATTTCCTGAAACCGAGATGTGCCAGACTGGACCCTTTCCTTTTAAATGAGTCATGACTGCATCGTTTATGACTTCTGAGACTTTAGGAGGTTTAATTAGATTATATTATCATCTGTAACATTGTCCACTGTTGAAATGTTTAGTATTTGAGTTATTTTTGTTCTCGGAGGGAAATAAACTGACTAGACAGCTTCTGAAGTGGAACAGCCAGTGTAGCATCAGTACTGGAGTCCTGCAGATCTGAAAAAAGACTTTAACACTAGTCGCGTTTCCATTGACCATGAAATATCGCAAATTAGAATTGCGAATAAAAATTAGCTTAATGGAAACACGACAATTTCAAAAACTCACGTTTTTCGATAAAAGTCTTTTGCACTAAGATGAGTACACGTTCACATCATGAACACTTCCTCCTGTACTGTGCACTGATACATTACACATAGATCTCTGCAAAGTTCTCAGAATCAAATAATCAACATCCTGTGCTGTGTCCATAAGGACAGCTAAGGTGACTGATGGAGACGGCTGGACGGGCGCCGGCCTCCACTCCAACAGCCGTGAATATTAGTCATCAGACATTAACACCCGTCTACCTGCACTGTAATCATACATGTCAGTCTTTTTCACACAGACCGAGGTTTATAATCCACATATTCATCACCAGATCTTAATTAGTGTAAAAGTTATTCACTGTCGTTTCGGTAAAGAGACACTCAGACAGGAGAATTTAAGGTTTGTGCACAAAAACTGTGCTGTTGAGTGTTAATTCTGCTCTTAGCAAAGAACAAATAAGAAAACATTGGCCAGTGTCAGAGTCTGTGTACACTGGTATTAAAAAGAAATGTCTTCTTAACCCTTTAACATCCTCACCGAGAAAGAAGAAACTGAAGTATTATTATTTTGGGCAGGGTGGGGGCGGAGGGCAATAATAAAAACAGTGTTTTTTTTTGTTTGTTTGTTTTTTAACACAGTTTTAAATGTACACTTTAATTATCACTTTAGGGTCAAATCAGAACATAAACTACAAAAACTGCAATCACATGTTAATATTGTTCACTTTTTAAGCTCCACACTCATCTGTGTGGTGGTGCAACAGCACTAATGGTTTTTCAGCATTTTCAGTTTATTTCTTGTGGTTGGATATGAAGCTGCTGGTTTAAATTCAGACAAGGAAATATTGCATTTCTAGTGACCTCTAGTGGATGTTTTTTAGCCTTACCTACCTCTACCGATTGGTGGAGATGACTCAATCACACTAAGATCAACACCTTCAATAATAAATAGTGACTGAAATGTGCTCTACCAAATGGTTGAGCAGAATGTTAATGGGTTAGAAGTGGTTGTTGAATGAGGCCAATTATGTGTAAAGACCAGGCTGAGAAGAGATGCTGTGTATGAAACAGATCTTTACATATTCAGTCAGCAGCAGTGCTGTGGTGCAGACATGAGCTTTGTGTGAATAAATGAGACATTAACACTGTGCTGTTTAACTCTATGGAGGACCAGAAATGACAAAAGTATAAATAAATAAATGTATAAATAAATGAATGAATAAATAAATAAGTAAATGGAGGACCAAAAATGACAAAAGTATAAATAAATTAATTAATTAATTGATAGATAAATAAATGAATAAATAAATAAATTATCAAATAAATAAATAAGTAAATGGAGGACCAAACATGACAAAAGTAAAAATAAATAAATAGATATACATTTTTCCATGAAAAAGTGTATATACTAATAATAAATGTTTTTACTTTATTTATGTATTTAACATGTCTACATTTATTTATTTATGTATTTCCACATGTCGACATTTATTTATTTATGTATTTCTACATGCCTACATTTATTTATTTATGTATTTCCACATGCCTACATTTATTTATTTATGTATTTCCACTCGTGTGCATTTACTTTTCTTCAAACCGTATGTTAATTGAGTGGGCGGTCCTAACCTCATTCTAAAAGCACGATTGGTTAAAGAGTTCTGATAGTTTTCTCTCTATTAGTAATGCCTTGGCTTACAGCGACTGTTCTCTAGCAATACTGGCCATTGGACTTAGCTTATCTAGTTAACTACAACTGATGAAATATCTTTAAGAACAATTGCAATTGATTTAAGATCATTGGCGAATGTTTGTGAGAACCACTCGCCAAAGGACCACCACCTCTTTCATTTAGAAAGAGTTATGGACGGATTAGCACAGATTAGCCTTGACATTGATGTGAACTATGAGTGATCTCTGTTTCTCTCTCTCCATGTGTGTGTGTGTGTGAGAGAGAGAGAGAGAGAGAGAGAGAGAGAGAGAGATCGGTTTTGTGTTATGGCAATATAACAAGTGCATTTTACAGATGTATAGAACGTGAACATTACATGTAAATAAGAACGTTGAATATCACCAAGCTTTCCAAACACTGAAAATATTTTAAACCGCGTCTGGATACGTAATCTGCGTAGTGCGCTCGTGCATGTGAACCGAAATACCGTCTCCTAAGGTCTGAAATGAGTATCCAGCTCATCTCCAATTTAAACCATTATCAACACTCCAAACAGCAGCAAGCATGTCTTTTTAAAAGACACTGTATTCTTTGTATTGTACTGGTCATCTACATCCCGCAGCAGTTCTGTTAATGGCCTTCCACTCGACGCCATTGCTGAGTTAATAGAATAGCTTAGCCAACTCGGGTTATTACAAGATAGTGTTGTTCGATTGCTTCTGTCTGGTTCACCAAACTGACCAATCGTGCTTTTAGAATGAGGTTAGGACCACCCACTCAATTAACATACGGTTTGAAGAAAAGTAAATGCACACGAGTAAATAAATGTAGGCATGTAGAAATACATAAATAAATAAATGTCGACATGTGGAAATACATAAATAAATAAATGTACATATGTTAAATACCTAAATAAATAAATGTACACATGTTAAATACATAAATAAATAAATGTCGACGTGGAAATACATAAATAAATAAATGTCGACGTGGAAATACATAAATAAATAAATGTAGGCATGTGGAAATACATAAATAAATAAATGTAGGCATGTGGAAATACATAAATAAATAAATGTACACATGTTAAATACATAAATAAATAAATGTAGGCATGTAGAAATACATAAATAAATAAATGTCGACATGTGGAAGTACATAAATAAATGTCGACATGTGGAAATACATAAATAAATAAATAAATGTACACATGTTAAATACATAAATAAATAAATAAATGTACACATGTTAAATACATGTAGAAATAAATAAATGTAGGCATGTTAAATACATAAATAAATAAATGTAGGCATGTAGAAATACATAAAGTAAAAACATTTATTATTAGTATATACACTTTTTCATTAAAAAATGTATATCTATTTATTTATTAATTTATACTTTTGTCATGTTTGGTCCTCCATTTATTTATTTATTTAGTTATTTAGTTATTTATTCATTCATTCATTCATTCATTCATTTATACATTTATTTATTTATTTATACTTTTGTCATTTTTGGTCCTCCATATAACTCTGTGTACATTGTGTGGATGAATGTTGTGATTTTCCATTTTCTTAAAGTCTTTACAAGCTGGATGGAGAACATGGCTTCAGTTTCTCATGTATGTCTTACATTTCTGGCATAATTCACTGGACTGAGGAAATCCAGCAGCCTGCCAAGAGGGTCTCTCTCTCTCTCTCTCTCTCTCTCTCTCTCTCTCTCTCTCTCACTCTCTCTCTCTCTCTCACCCACTGTCTCTCTTTCTCTCAATCTGTCTATCTCTCTCACTCTCTCTCACTCTCTGTCTCTCACTCTCTCTCTCTGTCTCTTTCTCTCACAAACTCTCTCTGTCTCTCACTCTCTGTCTCTCACTCTCTGTCTCTCACCCACTGTCTATCTCTCTCAATCTGTCTCTTTGTGTGTCTCTCTCTCTTCTCTCTCTCTCTTTCTCTCTGTCTGTCTATCTGTCTCACTCTCTATGCCTCTATCTCTATATTTATCCTCTGTCTTTCTCCTTCTCTGTTTCTCTTTCTCACTGTTTCCCTTTTTATCTCTCTCTCTGTCTCTCTATCTCGTTTTTTTTTCTGTCTCTCTCTCACTCCCCCTTTCCTGCTGCTCTCTGTCCACTTTATCAAGCTGTCACTCCGTCTCTCAGCAGTAGGATGGTCGTGTTTTCCAGCTGTTGTGTCTGATGTCCCTGCAGGCTCTGACCGTGAGACCCAACACAAAAACAAAACCTGTCATCAGTAACTGCTAACGTTCTTCATCTTCTTCAACTCTTCCTCTTTAAAGCCCTGAACAGAAACACTCACAGAAACACAGTGTACTGTACTGCAGGACCTGTCTTAACATGCACAGTATGGACGGAACCAGTCAGATCATGTGACCTCAGACAAGTCGGTACTGTTCTGAAAAAGTCTGGTGTTCATACGTAGTCCTGACTTGGTAAATGACAAACTAATTGGGACCAGAGTCAAAGTCAGCCTGCCTCCTTATTTGGTTACCCCGCCCCCTTTTGACAGTCATTCTACAGTTATTAGTTGAAACAAACCAAAGATGCTTTTGTTTGATTTGGCCCGGTTTAACTCTTGTTCTGGTGTCGGCCAGTTAAAAGTATAAAATAACTATTTAAACTGTAATCAGACTCAGTCACGACCAGAAAATATGATGGCCAGGACTGAGACAAGTCACAGTACAACCACCACCTGGTCCAGTACTTCTGGATACGCTGTTGTTAGCTGGCTGGCTAACAGCTAGAAAGAGTTGCTGCAGCCAGAGTTGCCAGGTTCAGCAAAACATCCAACTCAAAGTCTGTCTAAATCCCAGCCATCAGAAGCTAAACCTATCCTGAAATCTAAGGTGTCAAAGACTTTTGAAACATACTTACTTTTACATTTTCTGCTAATCTTACTTTGTAATATTATACTTTCAAAGGCGCCACAAAATGTTTCATTGTCTTATTCAGACTAGCCCATTTTGGCAGGATAACCATGAACCTGGCAACCCTGGCTGCAGTGGCATCACCCAAGATTGTGTAACCACACAAGTCATGTTTTGAACACTAATTGTTCTAGTATTAGCACAGAGAAAGCTGTTGGGATCAGGGACTGTAGATGGAATGACTGCTCTGTCATAGAAACACATGGGAATGGGCGGAGCTACACATCATACCATAGCTGGCCAACAGGGGCACTCAGTGGTTGCCTCACTTTTTAGACACATTTATACAGTCATTGGTGTGAACCCAAGATATTTCATGTTTTGTATTCTCAACTTAATTTTTATGTTAATATACACCTATTCCTGCATTTCAGGAACACATTCCAAAAAAAGGTTGGGACAGGGGAAAATTAGGGCTGGTAATGAAATAAAACAAAACTATATAATGATATGATTTCAAACAGGTGATGTCACCAGGTGATTATAATCATTAGATGGTCCTGGCTGAGCTTTTGACGAGCAAACATGAGCAGAGGATCTCCAGTTGGTCCTGTTCTTAATGGAATATTATTCTTGGCATTGTCCTGGCATGGCATTGTCCTGGCTATAGTTTGGGATTTCCCTTTAGCAGTGGGTCTTTTGGGGAAACTCGTCCCTGTTCCTGTTACAAATCCATTTCCTGCCAAACCTCATTCTGTTTCCTTCCCCTCTACACCTCACTTTTGGATATGTTCCTCTCATTGAGTTCCAAAGAACACCATTAGAGTTTGTTGTTGTTTATTTTTCATTGGCTTTTGGTTGGAGGCCACTGTTGGATAACTTCAGGTGGAGGCATCATTTGTGATCCCGCCAGGGAAAACCAGGCCAAAGTCACTGGGCAATTTACTGAGACATTGTGTCAATATCGTGTCGCTCACATTAGCGATAAAACTTAGCCACTCAGTATTATTGCTGTAAATGAAAGATAACAGTCTCAGATATATATCGGAGTACATATTTTGATCAAAAACAAAACTTAAATTCACAAAAAAGTTGTTTTGAAAAAAACACATTTTGGAGAAAAAAAAAAGACTTTGACCTGGTTTTCCCTGGCGGGGTCACATTTTCTCAGCAATACACAATTTTCTTGTGCATAAGCTCTTCCTCTCTGTATACAGTGGTGGTGATGAACTGACGATTGTATGAGTCAGATACACTGTTTGGACAAAAGTTTTGGGACATTCATTCATTGTTTCTTCTAAAATCAAGGCTGTTAACAAGACTTTATGCTGCGTTGGTTACTTTTGATTGACTGTCTCTACTGTCCAGAGAAGGTTTCTACTACATTTTGAAGCACTGTTGTGAGGATTTGATTGCATTCAGCCACACGAGTGTTAGTGAGGTCACCACACCACCTCATCCTCAATACACTTCAATACATCCACATACCCCTCTACTGTCTGTTTTTTTTTTCTTTCTTTATTTCATTTTCTTTCTTTAAATCTTTTGTTCATTTTCTTTCTTTTTCATTTTTCTTTGGATGGAGCACAGAACAAAATTCCACTGCTTCTTTCTTTCATTTTCCTTTTTTCTTTCCTTCCTTCCTTCCTTCCTCCCTCCCTTCCTTTCCCTTTCCCTTCCCTTCCCTTCCCTTTGGATGGAGCAGAGAGCATCTCCACAGCTCAATGCTGGAGGGCTTCATACCCCTCTGTCCCACACCTGGCATTAGACATTGTGCCAACAGGTTCATGTTTAGTCCTATTCTATTGGCAGTACTTCTCCACAGGGACTAAATGTGTCCACAAGTGTATTGAAATATTGGGACGTTTCACTCTTTGTGCATCCAGATGAGTATTTAAAGAAGATAAGTGAGGCTATGAACCTTTAGCTTGTTACTCCTGAGCAGTTAATGCTGCTGAACAGATGTGTGGTGTTTAAAAAGTTGTGTTCAGAAGCTTGGATCCACCCTCCAAATTACAGACGTACCCATTTCAGTGTTTTCAGCGCTGCTGGAAGGGTGGTCCGAGTAGTCAGAGCACTGCTAAAGATAAGTGCTTTCAAAAATAGCTGCTGGCCAGGAGAAATGGGGGGTGCCGCCACACTTAGCCTCAACTCCCCTCCAAATGTTTCTAAGAATAAGGAGCTCCTGCATCTGCTCACATTCTTTCTCGCACTTGTAGAAGGAGCTCCTCTCATGTCAGGTGCTGAGATTATTAGGGCTGTGTCTCCTTCAGTGAGTCTGAGTTACAAATAAAAGCATTGCACTGTGATCTAATGTCAAGTTACAGCTACAAATGTGGTCAAAGGTTTGTGGACACAGCTTCTAATGAGTGCATTCAGCTACTTAAGTTGACACAGATTTGTGTAGTCCCTGTAGAGAAGTACTGCCAAAAGAATATGACTCCTTGTCTTGTGGAAATACCAGAAAATAAATATGAAGCTCAACAAAGTGAAGAAATGTTGGAAGATGTGCTCCAAACTGAGAAAGCTGACCCTGAGGATAATAAATAGTATTGCGATTGTAAATAAAAACAGAAATAATCCGCTACTATGTATTGTTTGTCATCTCTTCTTCTTCTTCTCACCTGAAATAATGAATTCAAAAGCTCCAAAATCTTCTCGTGATGTAACATCTGAATTATTTTGCATGTACACAGTTATATCAGAATATTATGACCACCTATCTTTAACTAAATAACACAATTTTTCTGTCTTTGTCTCTTAATCGACTTTAGTGCTAGATGAAGAAGAGGAGGCTGAACCGTTTGAGTTTGACAGCTGTGATGAAGCTCCTGAAGCTGACCGCCCTCCCCCCGCCCCTCCTGCCCAGGACTATGGTTCTCCAGACCACTGTGGGGCAGTAGCAGTGTCTGTACCCTGCTCAGTGGGTCCAGCCCATAGCACTCTGGACACAGACAATGCAGAGGCTGATCTACCCCCACCACCTCCACCAGCACCCAGTGCCTCTTCTGCTATGCCACAGAGTGACTTACCTGCTCCACCTGAGGAGAACAAGAACTTGAGTGGATCTGTTACTTCTGCAGGCCTAGATGGTGACCTGCCTCCACCTCCACCTCCAGAGGACACTACAGCACCTCCTGCTCCAGCAGGTAGGATCATTACATCAAGCCAGAACCAGAGAAGATATGTCATTGCCTGATTGATACTAAGTTGGTGTTTTTTCTGAAGTAAATGTTCATTTTTCCTCATTTTGCAATAATTTTGCATGCAGTTTTGCAAATGTTCTGATTTTTCCATAAAGTGCCATTTTATTGTACGTTTAAAGTGTACATTAAAAAACCGTGAGGTCTTTAAAATAAATAAATTCTTAAATAAATTAATTAATTAAATAATAATAATAATAATAATTATTATTATTATTATTATTAATTTGCTTCTTTCATTGTGAGGATGTTAAGAGTTAAAAACAGCAGCTCTGCTGTGTAAGATCCACTGTAACACAGTCTAACACACCACCACCACCACGTCAGTGTCACAGTGCTGTGGGGGTCCTGACCATGAGGAACAATCTGAAAAGAGGCTGACAAAGTAGAAACAGATGAACTACAGACTGTACTTTTATGGCCAGTGGAGCTAAATGAGTGTAGATGTGTACCTAATGACATGGCCAGTGAGTGTATATGTACGTGAGTGCATTTTGCAGCTAGTTTTGTTTTTTGAGGTGCTTTTATGGAGCATAGTTCCTGACTGTGTACTCTTGTTTCATTACCCACAGACAACAGCACCTCTAATGTGGACTCTGCCACTAGAACCAGCCCTCAACCTAAAGTCAACCCTTACTCAGTGATCGACATCACCCCCATACAGCAGCAGCAGCTCCATCCTCCCGCCTCTTCTCCATCTAATCAGAATGAAGGGATCACCACGGAACTGCCCAGTAGCCCTGTAGTGCCTTCTGGATACTCAATACCTGTTCCATGCGGCTATGCCACGCCCTCCAGTGTGCCCATCATCACACCTGCGTACACCACACCTGTCATCATCAGACACTTTTCTATGGATGAGGATGGTAAAGGCCTCTGCTCTGTTTTTCTTTTGGGTAGTCTTTGGAGGATAGATGGTAGTGACTGACCGATATGGGTTTTTCAATGACCGATGCCGATACTTAGAGTGCAGGGTGGCCGACGGCTGATGAGTAATGCTGATATTGTGTTGTGTTTTAAGTATAAATAAAATATATTCATCCCTCCATATTCATAACCCAGTTCAGGGTCACGGTGAGTACCCCTACCCCTTCACTCTGCGCTGGGCAGGGCAGGGCAGTCAACTATTATAGCTATAGCCAGGGCACACACTCAAAGCAGGGCAATTCAGATCAGATTAAGAATTAAACCTGGTCATCATCCGTTTAGTTGAAGGTGTGTTTGATTATTAAGATCAACAAGCTGTGTAGGAATCCGGCCCTGCAGGACTGGAGTACGACACCCCTGATTTAGAGTAACCATAGGTTTGGACTATGGGAGGAAACCCACACATGCATGGGGAGAACATGGATATACAGAAAATAATTGTTGACAGGGTAGATAGTGTTTATCCGTCACGTCCACCCCTGCTTCACCTCGCATTGTACTGTTTTTGAAGGCTGTAAGAGAGTTTAGCCTTGTTCTACAGCAGCACACTCATAAAGCTGCCTGTACATGTGCCTGTAAATGTGCCACTTTCGCCAGTCAACACAGGCTGTTTGTTTAAATATGATTGTCTAAAAAAAGGTAATAATCAGCCCAGTTAATCAGTCTGTATTAGGTGATAATCATCACTGTGTGTGTCTTTGCACTCACATAAACTCTCTCTCTCTCCCTTTTCCCTCTTTTCCGTTATTTGACCTCTCTTTCTGAAGCTTTGCCATTAGGAAACTGGAGCTAAATATAGCTGGCCTAAAGCTTTGGCTTTCCTGTTTTCTCCAAAGCGTTACAGTGGCGTCCACTCCACTGGATTCTTCTCTTCTACTCTCATTCCTCACTCATTCTTTAACTTTTATAGACATGTCACCAAAAGGATAGTGAAACAAACAGGAAGTGATTGAGTTTCATATCATCAGATGGTCTTTTTTTACCTGAATGAGCGGTTACTTGTGTTTGTTAGTTTGGAGCATTCCTCTGTCTTTAAATGTCACCGCGTGGTTCGTGACTGACCTTTTGACTACATTCTGGAATGTGTGGAATACACTCAGCCCCAAAAAAATTTGGGCTGCAGTTTTGGATGCGATATGACTTCAGTACACATGTCCACGTTGCACATTTTGAGATGAAAGGAATTATAACTCGTAACTGTGGAATATTTGTGAAGAGCAGTGAATATGGGCTCAGACACTAAACAAGCATGTTTACAACAAAATTTTATCTGAATGTTGCTTAAAAGTCTGGTCGTGATCCAGATGTTTCCACAGTAGATGTTATGAGAAGCACAATGTCGCCCCCTTGTGGAGGAAATAATATCAGTGTTCTTTTTTTCTCCTGCAGTGACGGTGGTGAGCACAGGACATACTTTGACAGACAGGTGAGTGGGACTTGTAGCCTGTTTGGTCAGAACTGTTAGTGCTCACAAAGCTCACTATAGACTGAAGAATTGATATCAGTTACATAACCGTGTCTGTACTTTATTAGGTTGTTAAGTTACCAACACTGTCCACTTCACTGTGTGTCAGCACTCACTGGCTCCACTGACTGTATCTATATACTTAACTCTGTTCTTCAATCATCAGGACCCCTACAGGACCATCACAGAGTAGATATTATTTGAGTGGATCATTCTTAGCACTGTGACATTGACGTGGTGGTGGTGTGTTACTCACTCAGTGTCCGCTCTATTAGACACACCTGCCTTATTGGTGCAGCATGTAGATGTAAAATCAGAGACAGCAGCTCAGCACAGTTTGTGTTGGTCCTCTAGTCCTTCACTGTTGGCTGGTTGGTGCACTATTTTCACTCCAGCAGTGGCACAGAGGTGTTTTAAAACATCAGCAGCTCTGCTGTGATCCACTCAACACACACTAACACACCACCACCACATCAGTGTCACTAAGAATGATCCACCATCCAAGTAATACATACTCCGTGGTGGTCCTGTGTGGGTCATGACCAAGGACAGGGTAAACTGTGCCATGCAGATAACTGTGCCATCCATCCCTAAACCTTATAGTTCTCATCTGATCATTTTCCAAATGTAATGTATGTGTCCTGTTGGTCTTGCTGCAGTGTCTTTGGTGAAGAGTATCCAGTGATAAGGGAGGAAGATGCTTTAACTAAGTGGGTTTCGGACCCTGCCAACACAGCCTGGATGGAGAGTAAGGCTCATTTTAATTTTCAAACCTTCTCAGCAGGATATCAGCGGCACTGAAAAACCCATATTAAACTTTCTGCCCCTTAGTTTTCAGACTCATTATGAATAGACACACAACCTGGTGTCACAAAGGCTCTCAAGCAGCCTTCTACATACACTACTGCTCAAACGTTTGGGGTCAGCATTTAGTTTAACTTTCAACACGACTGCACATCTTTTTATTTTTTTACTTTTTTTCTAGTTGTTTAAAGACTGTAAGAGCTTTTTTTATGTCTCCCTCAAGTTGCTGACGGTGACCTTATAGTTTTTATTTCAGCTCTTATCTCTATTCTAGTGTTTTATAATGTTTTTGCGGTAATTTATAGACTAATATTTCCTGTTCTAGTGATTAACCCTCTGGAGTCAGCTCTCATGCCAGCAAGGACAAAACCTTAATTCCACATAAATTAACATAAAACATCAGTTGAGTATCATAAGCAATAACAGTGGTATGAAAATCCATGAGAATCAAGAGAATGAGTGTATAGTGTGAAAAGAAGAGGACCCAGTACTGAGCCTTGTGGGACACCTGTGGCGAGCCTGCATGTAGCGGATGTGGACCCACTCCTTGTTACCTGGTAGGATCGTCCCTCTAAATATGATATGAACCACCTCCATGCAGAGTCCGGGATCCCGAGGTTAGTGAAGATGGACAGGAGGCTCTCATGGTTGACCGTGTCAAAGGCTGCAGAAAGGTCAAGAAGGATAAGAACTGATGACAGTCTGTCAGATCTAGCTGTCTTGAGCTTCTCAGTCAAAGCTATAAGGGCAGTTTCATTGATTGGATTACCAGTTGTGGAATGTGAACCAAAGAAAGAGCTCTCACCTGAGTGTTTCACGCCTATCTCATAAATATTCAATGTAGGGTTAGTGGCTGAGGGAAAACACAGTGTCACCTCACATTAGTTAAGCTTTAGAAATAAAACCACATACAATTTATAAACACTGTAATGAGCAGTGTGTAGCCAACACCTCTGTTTACATTTGAGGCATTTAGCAGACGATCTTATCCAGAGCATCTTACAGTTGGGGATTAGGTGTCTCACTCAAGGGCACTTCAGTCATGAACTGCCCGGGGATCAAACAGGCAGCCTTCTGGTCACAAGACCAGATCCCTAATCACCAGACCGTGGCTGCCCATGTTCTATTTATTCAGTTCCAAGCTCAGAAGTCTTGGCTAGAAATGTTTAGTGTGTGTTTTCACAATATATCAGCACATATGAAAACAAGTTTTTGGAAAGTCTAAGTTTACAGCAGTCTGTGTAATACTTTGGGAAAAAGAATGTTAGATGGGTGTAATTTGTAAAAAGTGAAGGCATGTCAGACTACATCAGAGTGTCTGAAACACCCTCAGACTGCAGAAGGTTAATAGTGTTTATTGAGGTAATTTTTTTTTACTCCTATATCAGTGATTTGATAGCATTTATTGAGACTGTTGATGAGCTGATATCTCATATTCTAGGTCACTTGACACCAAAACTCAGAAGGCTGAGTACCTGGAGCAGCAGCGTTTGTGGATTTTTATTGTAGTCTCCAAATGGCTGGAAAGAACATTTTCATCTGAACTAACAGTGTGTGCTGTCATAGAAAATGATCATTTTTAGCAGTAGTGTATAGCAGTTAGCAGTTCTAGGTATTAATCTAAGGCCGGTACTTTATATCAGGACCTTTATGTCTGTTCATGTGAGCAGAGTAACAGAACAGTTTTCCTTTTTCTGAACTAAATTCCCAGATGCACTTCCTTCCTCTATTGTAGAGGAAGTGCTCTTCTGACTGGGCTTTCCTTCAGACTTGCTGCATGGTCAACACACACACATACACACACACACACACACACACACACATCTTCAGCTTTGCACACACTGAGGGAGGTTTTAGGACGTGTGTTTGTTTGTATTTCAGATCCTGATGAA
>BRDA01010616.1:9878-27352 GCA_036984385.1 Crenuchus spilurus
TATCGGATCCTGTAGTATCGGAGCACTTTTATGAATACGAGTACAAGTACGCGCACATGGTATCGGACAGATACCCGATGCTGGTATCGGTATCGTGGCATCCCTACAATATACCATTATTAATCTATGTTCATTTTAGGTAAGTTGTAAGTTGAAAATAGATTTATCCCAATACAGACACTTGATGCAGAATTTTGAGAGACTGATACCAAGTGTAGTATCATAATACTCAATACCAAATTTATACTCTGGCTATAAGTTAAAATTTAAAAAAAAAAATTCACTGTCTTCGTGTTTACTTGATCAAACACAATAACATTTCCAAATCTTTACAGTTCAACTAACATGTCTGTTCTTTTTTAAATGTCATTTATGTAATCTACAGAAAATTCTTCAGTTGTCAACAAAATACATCGCTAAATGGGTGCTTATTTGTATTAGAACATATTGAAAGTTACAGAATAGAATTTATTGCCAGATTTATATTCATATTTGTGTTCTTGATTAATCTCTACTTGGATTTTTTCTCACTAAAATGTGAAACTTTACAACAGTGCTAGTTATTGGAGTCCTTATATACGAATAATCAACCCAGAAAAAAACCCAAACTGAATCAGAATTACACAGGATGAGCCAGTAGAATCCATGTGGGCTATAAAAACACCTCCCCCAGCCTGAAACAGGTGTGCTAGAATCTCCACAGAGACAAAATACAGAAGGGAGTAGATCCAACCACCTAGAAGATGTCAAAGACAACACAACCTCATTAAGTCACTATTCTAGATTGAATGTGTTTGTTCATTGGGCCAGATAGAGTGTTTACTGAGACTCAAAGCTCTTCTGACTGCTGAGATGAGGAGTGGCCACAGAATGTGCACTGGGTTTAGTCACATGTCCTGTCCATACATAGGGGCTTTTAGGGCTCTGCATGGGTCTATTCATTTCATTGCCAGGTCATGTAACATTTGCCTTGAGGAAAATACAACCGACATTATAGCTGTTTTTTTTTCTTGTGCCTGGTTAGTCGTTTAGTGTATTTGAAAGCTGAATGAGCAAAGGCTGTACAAAATAGCTTTTTCACCATCAGGTCACATCAAAGCAACTCCTACACAGAAGTCCATTAAGCAAAAGACTGTGCTAACATGTCATCCTTCTACCTGTCATAAAACACAATGTGGTCTTGCTTTATCTTTATGGCTATTAAATGTGTTTTTATGAGTCATCCATCTCTGGATGTTCTGCCTGCATGAGTGGGTCTAATTATATATTATTTTTATCACAATAAATTGCGTCATAAGCCGTCATGGATATCCTCATGTTAAGTTAAGTTTTGACATGTGTTGTGTGCAGCTTGCATAAGTGGAGATCTGTATCTGGTTATACATTTGATTTAGTAATATAGTAGTTATTTTGTATGAGAACAGTAGCTTAATACACTGCTAAAACGAAAAGTGCCTGAAATATCCAATCTTTCTATATAAAGGGTCTAGTGGAGGGACCATTAAAGCTCCTGCAGGAACCCATTAGCTTCATTGTTAGGTTCCATCAAACATCAACCTTCAGGTCTATGTTCCTGAAGGAAAATAAGAAGTTCCTCTGAGAAACACCCTTTGCAGAAGGATTCCTAAAGGCTCCATAAAGGGTTCTGTCTTTCTGTCCAACTGATCATTAAAGAGAGCTATGAGTACTCATATATTTCTACAGTGTATTTAGTTTATTATTGTACAGCTGTTTACATGTTGGCATTTTGCTTAACATTAGGTTTTCTTAAGCATATTTTGGATATTAAACTACACTTAAACTACACAAACCTGCCAGATTGCTATTTATTGCATTCAGACATTCATTACTTTCTAATGTTCTCAGATACCACAAACGTGGAGTAATATGAAAGCTGAAATCCTTTTCTTTCTACTCAGTTTTTCATTTTTGCCAATTAAAGATTCTGTTTTAAATAAACCATGTACCCTATCTTCATTTGGAAGATGTGTTTAAAATGTTGAAAGGAAACAGAAAAAGCTACAAAAATGTTGAACTGTTGATCTTTTACTGATAATTGAATATATACCAAACAAACCGAACTGAGCCGTTTTTGCCCTTCTGAAGGACGGCCTCTTGTGGGATGAATCTACATAAAGTCCCTTCACTGCTCTGCAGCCTGGAATTAAAGATTTATGGATGAAAACATTTGAAAGCTCCTACAGTTTTGTGATTAGCAGTATATTATAGACATTTATTATTATATTACAAATCATAAAACACATTCAGCTAATTTGAAGGATTTTACAAATCCACCAGCATTTTGCATTTAGTCATATAGTTTATGAATAATATAGTTTTGCATGTATTCATCCAGTTTTGCTGCTGTTTGTTTCTGTTCAGTAAAAAAAAATATTATGTGGACTGCGCATCATGAAATCGTCTTCAGGTATTGTGATATTTAACCAAAGGCTGTAGATTGTGAATAATTGTATTCTTGTTTTATCTATTGTGTAGCTTTATGCCAGTATATACAGGCTACTAAATTCAGAGAAGGTGCCGGAGGAAAGTTGGCAGTTGCACGTGAAGGTAACCTCCCCAAAACACTCTCCTCTTCACCCCTCCCCACCTCAGATGATGCTCCTGTTCCTTTTCACAAATGACTCCTGACTCCAGCTCTGCTTGTGCCCTCTAACCTCTAACCTTTGACCTTACACACACTTCTTTCACAGCATTCCATCTTTGCGCTCGGCTGCCTGCAGGTGAAGGGATTTCTGAGACGGTCACTTTTCTCCCTGCTCCTGTCCCTGTCCACTTTGCTGTACCCTCTGCCCTACACCCTCTACCTCTTGTGCCTACAGCAGCTACTGATCAACAGGCTGATCTGTTTGACTCGTCACTGACTTTGGGCCTGTTCCACAGGCTCTGGTGTCTGCTTGGTCATTGTGTGATCTGTTTTGTACTGTCCCTTTTTCACTCGGAATGGGTTTGCCAGCCACGTCTACTTGCTGTTTCACGTCACTTCCGCCTCACTTTACTTTTGATACGGTTTGGTTTTCTTTTTCAAATCATTGAGTGGGATTGCTTTGCCTGTTCTGCTGTTCCTTTCTAAAGTTCTTGGCAAATGATTAAATAAGCACTTAAATTTGTAAAGGTTTAGATGTTTGAAAAGATTAATACACTGATCAAGATTCAGCTTTTAACACTTTAATTTCCATTAACCATTCGTACTATTATTATTATTATTATTATTATTATTATTATTATTATTATTATTATTACTATTTACTGTACAATTGCCAAGAGCACATTGAAGTCACAGCTTTCTATGATGCAACATTGTTTTTCCACCTTACAACTAGATGCATTTTTTGTGGAAGCCTATCTGCCACAGCTTTTTGCTTTTCTCCTTTCCTGATCACGTTTCTTCTTTTTCTGTCTCTCCTCTTGATTCTAGGTGAGAATTTTGAGCAGAGTCCACTGCGGAGAACTTTTAAATCCAAAGTTCTAGCCCACTACCCTGAGAATGTGGAGTGGAGTCCATTCGACCAGGATGCAGTGGGCATGGTAATCACCCGTATTGTGTGAAGTTGCTGTTAGCGATAGATGTATTTAAAAAAAAATCTAAAATAATTTTGTTAATGTTTAAGTGTTTTTGTAAAACCTATAATATTGGTTTTCAGCCATCAAAAACATTAGTTAATATTATCAAACCCTACTTAAAATGTTTCATTTCATTGAATAGATTGTTGTTTTATTTAATCCCATGTAACATGGTCGATTGGACACTATTTTTGTTTGAAGTTTGCTTCCTTGCTGTGTCTGTGAGAAGTAAAATCTCAAAACAAAAAGGACCTGACATGTCTTAGCCAGTTAGAAGTATTAGATTCAGTTTTTTTGACAAACCATTCCTCAAATCTGGTGGTAGTTTAATGCTGTGCCCTCTGTCCCACAGCTCTGCATGCCCAAGGGCTTGTCCTTTCGCACGCAAGCGGACTCTCATGAGCCGCAGTTTCACTCCTTCATCATCACTCGTGAGGACGGCTCGCGCACCTATGGCTTCGCCCTCACCTTCTTTGAGGAGGTGACCAGTAAACAGATCTGCAGTGCCATGCAGACTCTCTACCACATGCACAACGCTGAACAGTACGACATCCTGCACACACCGAGTGGTGAGGAGGCGCGGCCATCTTCTGGACCCCAGCTGCATGCTGCCCCGTCCATTTCACGTCTGCAACGCTTTAACTCCTACGACATCAGCCGAGACACCCTCTACGTGTCCAAATGTATCTGCCTGATCACTCCAATGGCCTTCGCTCAGGCCTGCCGCAAGGTCCTGGAGCAGCTTCATCGGGCTGTCACCTCGCCACAGCCTCCACCACTGCCGCTGGAGAGCTATGTCTACAACTTCCTGTACGAGGTGCCTCTGCCGCCTTCTGGACGCTCACTCAAGTTCTCTGGTGTGTATGGACCTGTCGTGTGCCAGAGACCTAGCACTTCTGAACTTCCCCTGTTTGACTTCCCCATGCGCGAGATGTTTGAACTGCTTGGCGTGGAGAACGTGCTGCAGCTGTTCACTTGTGCTCTGCTAGAGATCCAGATCCTGCTCTACTCCCAACGTGAGTTTACACCCTCAGACATTGTTTATGGCTAATTAAGTCTGCCTCTGGTTACCTGCTAGGCCTTAGGTCAAGTAGGTTTCATGCACAGTCATACATAAAAAATATTTTACATTTTTGTTCATAATGTTTCATATATTTTATATTTATTAATATAAAGTGACATGTTTCAAGCCTTTTTTGTTGTAATGTTGATCAATAAGACTTGAATAGCTAATTTCTTTTCTGAAAATCAGAAATCCAGTATCTCCAATTATTAGAGTATTTAATTGCAAGTTTGAGTAAATTACTATTCAAGCAGTATAAATAGCATCTTTATCAAGCCACTGCTGTACCAGTGAAAATGTCAGAAGCATCTTACCTGAACAAAGGAGACAAAGAACTGGACTCTTACTCAGTACTCCAAAGTCCTCTTTTCAGATGATGTCACTTTTGTATTTCATTTGTAAATCAAGCTCCTAGAGTCTGGAGGAAGAGTGGAGAGACACACAATCCAAAGGTGTCTGAAGTCCAGTGTGCCGTTTCTGCAGTCTTTGATGGTTTGAGGTGTCATGTCATCTGCTGGTGTTGATCCACTGTGTCCAAAGTCTGTGTCCAGCATCTACCAAGATATTTTAGAGCATTTTATGCTTCCATCTGCTGACAAACTTTAAAGAGATGCCCATTTATTTTTCCAGTCAGACTACCAAATTGTTTGCTGATCATGATATTACTGTGATTGATTGGCTGACCAGGCTGAAGTGACTCAAATCTGATCTTTTTCCTTAATGTGGCTCAGATCTGATCTTTTCAGAGCTGTGCGGACGTGTCAAAGCCAATCTTTTCAAATCAGATGTGAGTCACTTTCAGTGTGGCTTACAGTGTGAACATAGCCATAGAGAATCTGTGGGATATTGTCAAGTGGAAGATGGGAAACACTTGACCCAGCAATGTCACCACAACCTGGTCTTCAGTAACATCTCAGCAGAGCCACAAACTGATTGCCTCCATGCCACTCAGCACTGATTAAGTAATTCATGGTAAACGAGCCCCAACCAAGTATAGAGTGTATAAATTAACATACTTGTCAGAAGTTGGACCTTTCAATGCTGTGTGTGCATCCTTTTCTGTTTGATTTTGTAAAATGTTAGAATAATTCAAGATACTGGGTTTCAGATTTTCATGAGCTATAAACCACACTGATGAACATACAAAGCCTTGAAATTTGTCACTTTTTATGTAATGACTATTAAATATTTGACCGTTTTTTAAATTCAATTGTGAAACATATATTCACAATAATCAATTTTTTAATGTATGACTGTACTTTCTGTTATACAACTGTGGGATTAAGGAATCTGTGCACACAGTCTTATAGGAAATACCTGGTCATATTACATGTTTTGTTGATTTTTGAAGTAAAAGTAAATGAACGTGAGGTCTGTGGTTAACAAACTTAAATGATTTATGTGTGAGCAGACCATAGTTTTATACAGAGTATTTTCAGACACTGCATTTCTTTGCTTATAAGAAACCAGTCTGTAATGATTGGCTTCCCCATTATTTTTATAGTTTTGCCCAAATAAAATGAAAATGGAAAGATCAGGATAATTACAGCACATTTTGACATACATATTATTGCTGTACCAAAAAGTTACCATTCAGTTTAGACACCACTATACTGTATCAAATACCAGGGAGGTAGATCTCCAGTACTAAATCTGGGTTCCCCAGCACTATAATTCTCATATAATAAAATCATTCTGGTTGATTGCAATATATTACAGGAATTGTTTGGAAGGCAGTGTGACTTCAATTGCAGCATAAATGAAGAAATCTCTGGTTTATCTGACTGTACTTTGAATGATGGTGACAGCAAAGGGAGAGGAGCATGATTGATGCATGCCCCCAGTATTGCTGTACTCTAAGCAATGTTTTAAACCTCTGAGACATGTTTTAACCCTCTTACGTCCTGAGCTATAGCTTACTGCTTATAGACATGCAACAAGTGAGTGGTATTTATAGCAGATAAATCCAGGTTAACACTGAATTACAAGTGACTATGCTACAGTCTATTCGATGATTATTCTGGAGAGAATGATTATATAAGTGCCAGTGATGTCAGCTTTCATGAAATCAAAGCGTGTTATAAATGATTCTTCTGGACAGCTTTGGCAGAGTGATGTCAGAGTGAACCAAAAAGTCATTTTCATTAGGTCCTCTCCAATTTACCAATTAATTTAATAATTTCACTTTGAGGTGTAGTAGATATGATCTGTCCAGCTGTCTTGGGTGTTGATGCTAGTGCATCTAGGAAATATCAGAATATTATGAAAAAGTTCATTTGTGTTCATAATTTAATTGCTTTAATGTTGATACTGTTTGAATTGTAATTTACTCAAACTTTAAATATTCTAATACATTGAGATTATGCAATCCTGATTTTTGTGAGCTATAAGCCAAACTGATCAACAGTAAAACAAAAAAGACTCAAAATATATCACTTTACACATAATTAATATAAAATATATTTCTTTTTTGAATTCAACTCTTAACATTTTTGAGAGGCACTGGCATGTTAGATTGGCTAAAATGTGTGTGTGTGTGTTTAACCATCTTTAACAACCAGTTTATTTTTTTCATTCCCTGAGGGATTATATAACTTACTGGCTTCTTGCATGAAAGTGTGGTGTGCAAATGTTAGTTTCTTCTAATGGTCCAGGTTCCAGCACAGCCTGTGGGGGTTGATGTAAGCTTAAGGAGTAAAGAGACTGATTTAACAGTGTACTATGAAGATCTCTGCTTCTCTCTCTCTCTCTCTCTCTCTCTCTCTCTCTTTCTACCCCTTTTTCCTCTTTTTGCTTTCCTCTTTTCCAGTCTTGTTTAACTTTAAGTCCTTACTTTGCCTACAGTTACTTGGCAGACTATGAATTAAGCACAACTCAATAATGTAAATAAAGTTACACAAAATTATTTTTCTTTTTTTTATTTACATTATTGCAACCCATGTGAAACTACCAGCTGTGAGAAAATGTTTGTGAACTCTGGGTTTCTGCATGAATGAAATTACAGATCAGATATGGTCTTCCTTTAGGTCATTTTTAGAAATGTTTTGCATTGTTTTATATTTTTTGAACACTTTGTTTAATATATGACAAACTCTACAAATAATAGAGCATGGCTGTTAATGTGGGATTTTATATTGAAACATACACCCCTCAGAAAATGTAGGTTCACCCAGAACTTTCCATTACCACACATTCTCTGTTTGATTTAATGATACTGATCTGTTTTATGTAGCCCTAAGCATACTACTAGTTGATTTACAGAATAATAGGAATTGCACAAAGGAATTGCTGTGGTAGAAGGCTGAGGCAGGAATTAACCTCACAAAGCATACCATGGTACTACCATAATACAGTGGTACCTTGAGATACGAGTTTAATTCATTCTGTAACAGAGCTCATAAGTCAGTCAACTCGTTTATCAAACAAATTTCTCCCATTTAAAATAAATGAAATAGATTTAATCCATTCCAGTCCTGTGAAACATCCCCAAACCCTCCTAAATTATGGAAAAAAAGATGTGTTTTGAATTAAGAAACACATATATACACTTTACCAATGCATAACAAAATATTTCAATTTCAGATTTCAATAAATATTAGTGTAAAATAATTTTGGGGGAATTCTCGCTGTAGCATTTTAAATTTTCGGGGAATTCAATGTGTGTGGTACTGTGTTGATGTGTAGTGCACGCTGTACAGTAAAATTTCTCTTCTCCCATTTCACTACAGCATCCGACTGCTGCCAAGAAATTCAGCAACTGGCTTTAGAATGGGATGCCATGGTTCATTCTTTGCAGTTCAGTACAAAACACAATTTTCACTCAGAAGCATTTCTATGTTCAGGGCCGGCGCGCGCACGCAGATGAAAGGCTGTGGTCTTTCTTCCACTTAAAATAATATTAACAGTATTTAACATAATTACTGTATGTATGTTATTAAAATTAAAAAGGTTTAAGAGTTTAAAACATTTTTACTATCAATTTTTTTCCAAGAAGAATGCAAGAAGGAGTACAGCGCATGAGATTGGACTTGATTCTGAGAATAACACGTGAGAAAGAATGAGATGCAGGTGTTGTGCTGCCCATACTGGACCTTTGCGCCAACACGCCAACTAGCAGCAGCCACTTGTATCTTGAAATTTCGCTCGGATCTCAAACAAAAATACGGACGGAGTCACAGCTTGTATCTTAAAAAATGTGTATGTTGGTCTGCTCGTATCCCAAGGTACCACTGTACTAGTGTTTGAAAAACATAATTTACTTTTAACATTGATACATTTCATTCCATTGATTTTTGGCACTAGTATGATGGTAGTACTGTCTAATGTACTTTTTTGTAATGCTTAAATGCAAAAATATGAGTGCAGATAAAATAAAGCACTGGTGACGTTAGGTGCAGATGCCATATGTCTAACCCCAACTGACTAATGATTTTAGGACTCATATCCAGAACATTGTAGGAGACAAAAATATGAACTAGTTTGGCTAACTAAAGGGGCAATTGAAAGTACTGCATACGTGATGGGATTGTGTTTAGATTAGATTGTGATTTGTGTTTAGAATGTAACTCAAAAAGGTCAAATATTTTTGTTTTTTGTTTTACTATTGATCCATTTGGCTCCTGAATATCAGAAATGCAGAATCTCAAGTTATTAGAGTATTTTCATTTTAAATTTGAGCAAATTACTGTTCAAGCAATATCAACATTAAAACAAGGCATTTCATGTGTAAAGAAAATAGAATATATTTATGTTCTTATGAAAACAAATGAAATGTTCATGGTATTCTATTTTTTTTTTAATTTAACTTTTAGTAGTGACAAAGAGCCCTAGGGCACTTGATACCATCTTTGCTCATAAGAAAATGGAGAACAAGGCCATCAGAACATCAGAATATTGTGCATTAATAACTAGGTTTTGCATTCAGATTAAATGAAAGTTTTCATATTTGATTAAAAATTACAGTTGTTCTAAATAGTTTCTATAAACTGTATTTTGCTGTGAGTTAAGCACTTAAACACTGGTCTTTGTAATTATTTCCTGAGACTTTTTACAGCAGCAGTAATTATGTAGTTTGTTTACTGATGTAATATCAGATGAAAATAGCTGCCATTTGTTGGACTGTCAGGTGTAATATTTCTGAAAGTTAACATTTGTGAAATGAATGCTTGTTGTAAAAGTGTTCCCAATGCTGGCTGAAGGATACAGCAGCAGATGTGGTGGTAATATCTATTACAGCAACAAGGAAGGGCAAACGTTCGACAAAAACGTCAGGGGGCTGCTTGAGTGCATTGGTGGGGTGTTGCCTAGCAACCTCTCTTCCCCCCCACATTCGTGGAGGATGGCAGTGATGCAGCAGAAAAATGATTGGCTAGAAATGACATCATCCTTTATTTTTTCTAGAAGGCCCATTGGTGCAGCAGGAGGGTGCGAGGAGTGTGAGATTCTGAACGACCAGCATGTCATTAGATGTAGATTCACACACATACACAAACACACAAGCAGGCTAAAGGATGGTCTCTACAAAAAAGGACATGGTTCCTAGGCTTGAGCTATAAATAGAAAGCTAATTCATAGCTTAGATACAGAAGGGCCTGGAAAATAACCTCTCCCACATACAGAAGTCCTTTAGACAAGCATCCGTTGTTTTCGCTTCTGCCCTGCAGCTAGTTCAATGGAAATGTGCCATCTATCAGTGTTTGTCTAGATCTTATCTGCTGCTGTCTTTCCAATTCAGTGGACAGTATGATCTTTTTCTTAACCTTAGAAGAACTTTTTGTTACAGAAAATGTGGAAAATAATGAAGTGCTTACAGTATCTCCAACAATTTGAATATCTTCTGAAAGTTAATTTGTGTTCATAGTATAATTCAAAAATATATGTCATATATTTCATATTTTTGCAGACAAGTGACATATTTCATGCCTTTTGAGTTACAATGTTGATACTGTTTGTTTAGGATCATTTGGTTGAGTATTGTATTGTAGTGGGGGCAAAGTGGGACTGAGTTACCAGGGCCCCAAATGGGGGGAGGGCCCTTGAGGAGTCTGGAATTTTATTTTCCTTTAAATATTAAAGGAAATAATATTTAATAATAGGAGGGGGGGCTGGGCACTGGTTGTGCATAGAGCCCAGAATTTGGTGCTATGCCCCTGAGTAGAGCATAATCTACTAGTTGTGCCATCTGTAAAAATAGAACATCTGCTTGAAGCTGAGTATTTGAGTTTCTAGATTTCTGATTTTCATGAGCTATAAGCCTTACTGATCAACATTATCAGATAAAAGGTGCGAAATATGTCACTCTATGTGTAATTAACATACAATATGAAATGTAAACCTGTCGCTATATGTAGAAACACGAAATAGTTTTACAAAGGTGAGCCATATCCTAAGAGGTCATGTATGAGTTGTTGAAGTGTATATGTGAGTCTGTGTGTTTATCAATAGGCCTGTTGTTGGTCCTCAGGGTCGAGATAGATTAGTATTCCTGACACTGGCCTTTTTGCAGGGAAAAATCCCCTAAGGAGAGTACAGTGTAGAGAAACAAGAGCAAGAATGAAGACATGAGTGAAATGTACCTGAAAATGTAAACTTGTCCTAAGTCACATCATTTGGCTGAGTATCGCATAGTCTACCAGTTGCACCATCTGTAAAAATAGAACATCTGCTTGAGGCTGGGTATTTTAAGCCTCAGCTGTTCTCGTGGGAACTATGAATGTATGTTTCACCAAGAATGGTTAAGAAATACATCTGGATACCTTTAATATGTGGAAATCTAGAAGGTCAAGTATGCAGAGGTCCTTGACTAAAAAAGGTCTCATATAAAATGGTGATTTGCATTTTTTCCTATTTGAAGAAAAACATTAAATAATTATAGTTTAAGTCTATAAACTTCTACTGAACTTCTGCAGACAGAAGAAAATTTGAATTTCATAGCAGGCACTAAAATGTAACTGCACCATTTAAGGTGGGACAGAAAATTTGAATAACTTTAACAAAACAGAAACAGCTGAATGTCTGCAGTGCCACAGTCCCAACTCATTTCTCATTTAGGACAAGTTTGGTTTTCACAGTGCACAGCTGTACTGACCCAGTTGAAAAAGCTCATGTACACAAAGTAATGACCTCACAGGTAAACCATGTCTTAAAAAATCTAAATGGTGCAGCCGAGTTCTCAAGCTTAGACTCAGTTTATTGTAACAAGGCCCTTCATTGTGGAGTAACGGGAGACAAGTTCTGAACGACTTATTCCAACTTTTCTCAATTTTGATGTCAAGTTAGTCGTTTCTCCACAGAAACTGTTATAGCACAACCTAATGTCTGCAAAAATCTGTCAACAATGCAGTACAGAGTTAACATAAGCAGATGATGCCAGTTGGAATAAACCATTATTAAGTTTTGTCAGTTGTGAAAGTCTTATGTAGACTTATGCCCTTACACAGTTCAAAAGATATACAATTATGCATCAAAAAGTATAATATAATGACAAGTTAATTGTTCATATTTAAATTTTAAAAGGTAAAATCATATTTTATATTAATTGTGTGTAAAGTGAGATTTCAAGCCTTTTTTGTTTTAAAACTGTTGATCAGTTTTACTGTTGTTTACTGTTACTGTTTTACTATCTCATGAAAATCAGAAATCCAGAATCTCTAATAATGAAAAAACTATAACAAAAAGTTATGACATTAATATGCACTAGTTGTGTCCTTATTATGTAGCAATGTCATCCTTTTTAGCTGGTTTATTTACATCCTTCCTGAAGTGGTCTCACTAAACCTATCTGTGTGTGCGTGTGTTGAACAGATTATCAGCGGCTGATGACTGTGGCTGAGAGCATCACGGCCTTAATGTTCCCATTCCAGTGGCAGCATGTCTACGTTCCCATTCTGCCCGCCTCACTACTGCATTTCCTGGATGCCCCTGTGCCCTACCTCATGGGCCTACACTCCAACGGCCAGGATGACCGCACCAAATTGGAGCTGCCTCAGGAGGTCAGTGGTGTGCATGTATTAAAGTCAACTAATTTTTATTACTGTAGTACTTTTTTGCGTTTTTGAACTTGTACATATCACAAGGCAGATTTGTAAGAAAAACAGTAAATAAACAATATCAAATTAATAGGCTACAAGAAGATAAAATTACTAAATAAAATGAAGCATTAGGCTCAGCAGGTTAAGACGCTGACACTATGACCAGAGGATCGCGAGTTCGAATCCCAGTCATGCGGTTTGCCATCAACAGCTGGGGCCCAAACGAACAAAAATTGGCAGTGCTCTCTCTGGGTGGGTAGATGACGCTCTCACTCTCCCTATCATTGTCACATTGCAATGTCCACTGGTTCAGGCGTCTTACTGATTGGTCCATTCGGAGCTGGGAATCCTGCGCTTTCCTCCAAGAGCGTTAGCTCCCCAGTGACAGTGTATCAGAGATAGTTTGTAGTTTGAAAAGAGGTGGTGGCTGCATCACACGCAACGGAGAAGGCTTGTGCTTGTCTTCACCCTCCTAGAGTCAGGAACATTGCAAAGTGATGGGGAGAGCCCCCTAGCGGATGGGAGTTGTTTGCAATTGAAGAGGCAGTATAGTTAACATGTGACAACTGTATGTCATTTCTGTAGGATCGTCATTTTCCTGTCACAGTTTTAGGGCATTTCTAAACTAAAAGAAGACATTTAGTGGAGAATTTCCAATAACAATGGGCTTTTTCTGGCTATGGACATATTGACTAAACATCGTCACAATACTGTCACTACATATTGGGTTAGGCTTGAGGAATTCATCAAAAATACGTGCAAAGTAACATTCAGAACCTGTAACTGACCTAGTCTTGTCCATGTCCTTTATTAAAATGAATTTTTTAATTCTGTTCATACTTTTCCGGACATTCTGTTAATACTTTCCCAGCGGTATTTTAGTCTGACAAGGAAGAAACATGGAGAACTCCAACATTGAGCAACTCGAGCAGCTTCTACCAAAAAAAAGAAGTATCTGTCATTTGGAAAGATCTTGGCTTCAGTGAAGACGACACTGAACAAAAACAACATAAACGTCCATTAATTGTTCTGTTTGGGTCTTCATGCTTCTTAATGGCTCATTCATGATTCCACTGATTGTACCCATCCATCTTTTTTTCTGGCTGCCCTCTTCCATTTCTACTTTAAGCTGTTCCAAGCATGACTGTCTTCTCTTACTGGTTCTTCTTCTTATGTGCCTCACACAAGAGAATTTGAGTTTGGTTATCTGGGCTTCTAGTGAAAGTTAAGGCTTAATTTGTTTGAAATATTAAACATACAAAGATGAAATTTTGTGTCATGGATGACTTGCTTTATTTTATTTTTAAAATAAGCTTTTTGGATCATGTAAATAACTTTCAATTTACAAAAAGAAAAACTCAGTTACAGCGCTCACTACTCACAATAAAAATGTTATTTTAGAGGCTTTTTGCATATTATACTGTAGCTTTCTGCATTATAAGTATGACAATATTCTCTCTTTGTCTGCAACCTCTATATGGCATTTGAATACTAATAAAGTCAATAGGCCTGATATAATATTCCTTATATAAAAAGTACCTGCCAGAAGCACTGTGCTGTCATTCTAATTCAGGATGCATGTGCTTGCTGTCTGTAAATGTGCTTCTAACCTATAAACCCTAGAAGCTCACTGCTTATCCCTTCATCTCCTGCCTTATATTTGGGCCACAGAAAAGGGCTAAAGTGGTCTAATCTGGGGAGAATATCTCTGAAGCGTAACTAATAGATTAGATATCATCTTTTGTCTAGACTGATTTTGTCCTTGATCTTCATAATTGCTTCTCTGAAAATCCACTCAAACAGAGTGACCTGAATACACAGTGGACTGCATTTTTGACTTCTTTCTAAATTATTTTAGAAATTAATCAAATGAGTTATTCTTTTAAAACTCCTCCAAAATTCACTATACTGTATGTCTAAATGTTTGTTCAGCTGCTTTACGTTAACCAATTACTGATACAGATGTGCAGATGTACACACACAGCTGCTGTGGTCCCTGTAGAGAAGTAGTGCTAATAGAATAAGACTATCTGGAGCAGATAAACATGAACCTGTTGGCACCATGTCTAATGCCAGGTGTGGGTTAGAGGGTTATAAAGCCCCTCAACATTGAGCTGTGGAACTGTGTTCCCTGGAATTATGGTTCTGCATTACTTATGTGATGAGTTGGGAATTTGGTGGTATGGTATGAATGAGGTGGACCTCACTAATGCTCTTGTCACTGAATGCAATCAAATTCTCATAACAATACTCCAAAATCTAGTAGAGGCTTTCCCTGGTCAGAATAGATATTCTAACAAAAGTAGGATAAACTCTTTAAAACTTTTGATTTTGGAAGAAGCAATGAATGAGCAGTTGTCCCATTACTGTTGTCTATGTAGGGTTGTGTCATTTGGTAATGGAGCATGAACCAAATACCTTCCACTAGGGGTCAAACATGTTTTTTCAGGGGTGATTCTCATAAACATTACTAATAATCAAGGACAATGATAACCAGTATTTCAGACTGATGTTCATTTATATAAATGTGATATTTGTAGTGTTCACAGCTTACAATAAACGAACATGGTTTAATACAAATAAAGTACTTGGTCCACATTTCTACCAATTAAATAGTTGACAGAATATTGGGACAGACTAAAATAGTGTGGTTTTATAATGCAGATAATACAAAAGCTTTTATTTGCAAGGAGTGCTCATTCAACTAATTTGAAAAATGCTAAATATTGGCTGTGATTATCGGTTATAACCTAATTTGTAGGATTCACAAACTTGGAAGCCACAATACAGTAAAAACCTCTCCTTTGTACAACTTCATTTTCAAACAGACTGTATTTTTGCCCTTGTGCCAGTTTTGCTCTTACATGCTTGGAGTGCATCCAGAGAGAGATGCCATTATACATGATGGTGGTAAATTTGTGAATGATGATTTTATTAAATCTGCTTATAGCTTCATTCATCAGTGAGTGCCTTTCCACACCCACCCGGAACACTTTTTCATTATGAAATTATTGGTGTAATGCTGAAAGCTATTTGGCTGAGAGTTTTACATAATTCACAAAGACTATGAAGACAAAGTAGAGTTTGTTGTTTGTGCTGTTCATTTAAAAGGCATTTATACGAACATATTTTTGGAATATGAGTAAAATTGTCTTTCATTTGGAGAATCATCTCGTCCGTCTTGTACACGCTTTCAAGTTGCTGGTCAACAAGGGAATATTGGTATATCATACATAGCCACCTAGTGGACATGAGCAGCATTCTGTGTTTGCTTGTCCTGAAAGTGACCAACTCTATGTTTCCTGGTTTTCCATCTTCTAATCCTCAGAATTCAAAAACAGTTTAATTTATTTCTCCTCAGGCCAATCTGTGCTTTGTCGACATTGACAACCACTTCATTGAGCTTCCTGAAGACTTGCCTCAGTTCCCCAACAAGCTGGAATTCATCCAGGAGATCTCAGAGGTTCTGATGACGTTTGGGGTCTCCCCAGAAGGAAATGTGCACTGCATTGAGGGCCCCTCCAAACTGAAGGGATTCCGATCAGCCGACATGGTCTCTGACAAGCGCAACGGCAACCTGGCCGGCTCCCCGCTGAACTCCTTCCTGCTCAGAGAGAACCAGACCATTGCTCGCTTACAGGCTTTGGTGAAGAGGACTGGAGTCAGCCTGGAGAAGGTAAGCCTACACTATAGCTATAAATGCATTAAAATGTCTTTTCTCAATATCAGTCATTCTTTTACTGTCATTTATATAAGTATTCATTTCATCTTTTTGTTTGTTTTGATGATTAATTTGTTACTTTCAAATTTTTCAGAACAGTAAGAAACAATTCTGGCCTTTCCAGAATTGGTGCAAGAGAGGCTAGTAGGAAAAGGCATCATTATGAAATTTTAAATAAGGTTTGATTTGATATGCATCGATTTGAATGACCAACATTATCAGTTTTTTGGCATCAACATTGTTAAAATCCATCCATCCATCCATCCATTCATTCATTCCATTACTGGTAGTGGTGGGCCGACGCGTCGACATAATCGACGTAATCGACTTCAAAAATATGTCGATTTGCAAAAATGCGCGTCGACGCGTTTCCAAGATGGCCACACCCACTAAAAACATGGATTTCTTGGGGAGCAGGCTGTGGCTAAAAAACTCGCACACGGGCATCTTAAGTTTGGGAGTACTTTGGACAGAGACCGAACAAATGTGGTGCTATGTAAGCTTTGCCAAATGGAGATGGCTTATCACTGCAGCACGACCGCTGTGCACGAGCACCTGAAGCGCAAGCATCCCGGAGCACTTCATCAAGACGGCGGCGACACACCACCTTAAGTTCTGTTTATTTGTTCTCTCCACCCTAGCATTATATATTACAAATATTAGCATGTGTTGCTAATGTGCACGTTAGTAGTAGTCACTATAGTCACCTTTACTGCTATCAGGGCCTGAATTTCAGTGCGGGAATTGTGCACTATTTAATTGATTTCCACAATTTTAGCTTTAATAATGCGGGAAACTCGCGCAAATAATTACAGCGAAAACGTTCAGCGAAACATTAGCTCGGTTTGGATTGTGAGACGGACGGATGGTCGGGCGGACCGACTTCCGTACTGGACGCTGCACTAAGCGCGCTCACTCTTCCTCTGTCTACAGAGCTATGAGAACCTTCTGCTTTAGAGGCGTTTCTCTCAACTTTCAGAACTAACACAGTCACTGATAAGAACTTGTGGCACACAAACACGGAGCGCTGGCTAAAACACAAATCTCCATCGTCTGAAATTGAACCCGCTCAAAAAAT